>CM061919.1:240205303-240412582 GCA_031002005.1 Vandiemenella viatica
TAAATTTTATGTACAGGCAGAATTTTCTATAATTTTATTGTATAGTATATGATAAACAGTTGGCTTGTTCAGCAACTGCTTCATCTTTTAGCCAGTAGCGAAGAATGACGAGTGCTTGGAAGTGGGAGCTGCAGGCCTCCGGCCAGAACTTCCACTGCCCCCAAGGCTTCTGCAGCCGAGCTCCACTGCTGCTGCTCCACGGGAAGGTGCTGTGTCACCATTGCCAGCACCCCCTGCAATTCACCAGTCACCTGTCTCACCTCTTCACCATCATACTAGGCCAAAGACACCACCTGCACCTACCACTGTGACCACTGCTGAAAGTATGCAGTTAATGATTTCCTTTTTTAATTTTTTCATCACAAAGCTTTATCATCACAATAATAGTATGATTGCTTATGTTGCATTAAATAGACATGCAGGAGATAACTGGACAGGAAGATATTTACTTATAATTTAGATGACTTACGCATGACTTCTTGCTGAGAATGTAATAAACACAATTTTAATTCAGATTCATTATTCACCAATAGGGTTTGGATCTTTATGACCAAAAAAAGTAGAGAATATGCAGACAAACATGACCTAAAAATTGGTAACTATGACCTAAAAATGACAAAATATGACCAAACATTAAATTTACTATACATCAAAACATGTTCAATTATACATCATTTATTTTATCTAGTTGTGTCGCTTTCATGTAGACAGCATAATTTGCTTCCATGCACTCACTGCACCATTGTGAAATTAAATTTTAAATAGTTTTGTTGAAGTCACTTTAATTTCAGATAATTTACAGAATAGAACTCTATCTCTAAATTTCCTTACGTAACTTCGCACTTTCAGAAAATTTTATTTTCGGCATAATGGTAGGTCTACTTTCTGATCCACTGCAGATATAAGATGACTGAAGATATTTCATTGAGACATTGAATGTTGCGGATCGACACAGGCATGCTTCTGCTACACTGCGAGATTAAAAGGCAGGCGGAACATTAACATTTTAGAGAGTGACAATAATGTATAACTTTAATTCTTGACTGGTGAATTCTGACCACAGTGAAAATTAGTTTTGCTTTTTCCCCTACCTGTATAGCAGAAGTACAGTTCTGTGAATAATTATCTTGATTTCTTCTCATCTAACTCTAGTGAATTCCCGGTACTATTAAAAACTACCAGATTTTTCCTCATAATATGACCATACGTGTTATAGAAATATGACCAAAACTAGGAAAATGCTCTGTATATGCATTTATATGCTATATAAAATATGTTTAAATACAATCAGAAATGTTGAATCAGTGTTAATTCAGCATTTCAGCTCAAAAGAAGACAGGAAAAAATATGACTTGTCCTAAAGATCTGAACCCTAATCATCAATTTAGAATCTCTCTTTTAATGAGGCAAGTAAGAGCTGTCTGATAACTTGCCTGGAGCAAGTGTAGCTGATATTATTAATGATTAATTGTGGACTGTGTAAGACCGTAGGCCGATACCGGGGTTGTAGTATCGCCTAAGTGCCTTAACTTACACTCTTGATAGCACCTCACTGTTCCATGAAAACTTACTGAATATTTTAATTTGGTTTGACCATGTTGCCAGAATGACTCAACTAAACGCCTTAGGTCGCCACAAAATTTGTTACCCACAAATTTAGAAAAGGGTTTTATGCTAACTACTGAAGCACACAAGTTCACTGTTAGAAAAATCCAAAGTTTTATTTTCAAAGTCAAAAGTTCAAAATTTACATTTACAGTTGAGCAGGCATATCGAACTATCTTTACCAAAGTCTGCAGATCGTGGAGAGAAATTTTGAACCGACCAAACCCCTTTAATAAATTTACAAGTTCTTAATAGTCATTGCAGTTATGATTTCACACGACACGACCCAACATGGTCGCAAACAGTTCACTGACCAACCTCGCAAGTCACGACCCGCGACGACGAAACCGACGTAATATTGCTTCACATAATGTTCCCGAAATACTGACCAGACGAAACCGAAAGTAGAAACAGACTACATTTTACTAAGTTCTGATTTTACAAATCACTGGTCAAGTCATGCGCGTAGTTGCTCGATCACTTCCCGGTGTAAGAATGAGGCAACGTGTGCTAACCGCACGAACTATTATAGCCCGGCGCGCGCCTATGACCTTGGCAAAACTTTCTTTAATTAATATCTTTAAAAGTGGATAATGGTTTAACTTGAAATTTTTACAGGGACTTTCTATTGTCCTATTCTATCAATTTTAATTCAATTTATTATTCCAAAAGGTTTCCATCGTCTAAACACTAAACTCATCACGTGACTAATCTTGGCGGACTTTGTGTATTTCCCCGAACTTCTCACCTGACAATCCACGACAATCAATTTTCAAAAACTCGATTTACAGACAAATACTGAAACTTTTTACGGAAATCCATATATGTATGAAATCGTTTAATTAGGGCTATCTGCTGATGTAAAATTTAATTGATATCTCTTTTAATAAAAAAGCTTATTTTTTCTCTTAATTAAAATCACTAATTAGACTTGGCCGAATTACTTAATTTTATTACCAAAATATCGGGGATAGTGCTGACTACAGCTGGTGATAAAAGTTCGGTTGTCGCTTTACTCGATTTAAAGATATTACAGATCTTAGAATTTCACTCTTCTACGATCGCGTGTTTCAAAACTTGAACAAAGCGGAATATCTCCTAAACCAAACGTTTCCCGATATGATAATTACACTTTAAAATGATTTTTATAACGAATTACAACTGTGAGCAAGATTACGGGGAAATTCCTTAAAGTTGAAAACTGCAATTCTCGAAATTTCTAAGTCCCTCAAAGCAAAACTAGAATTTGCCAAAATTCTAAGGTCCTTACAACTGGTAACTCTGTCTGAATAAAGAGGGAATGGACTTCTGACTAAATAATAGCCCCAAAGTTCAGTTTTGCAGGCTACTTTCCGGGTTTCATAGCGCTTCACATGTTAGAAAGAGTCAAAGGGACTGGGATGGGAGTCATTGCAAGTCATGTGTGAGTAGTGGGTCTGTATTAGGATTATGTGTGCGATGAGGCCTGTGGACAGGAAAAGAGAACCATCATCATAAATTCAAACTTTATCTGAGGCAATATTGGTGCATGTAAGTTTTCTCTTGTAGATAAAAGACTTAGTTATTGAGGGATCTGATTACCAATCTAGCATAAATGATGAAAGAATTTGATTTAAAAATGTACAGATGCAGCTCCACAATTAAATAAAATGATAAATAGTGGGTAAAAATACAAAAAACTTTCTTTCTTCATGGATATTAATGACATGTTGACTGACAAGTGAGTACTCAAATCATGAAACTATGACTAACACTGCAAGTTGAGCCCCATCTGTCAAACAAGTGAATGGTGAAAAGTCAAAATATTGTGAAGTTTTACTGTGTAAACTGAATGGAGCACTATTATGTGATAAAATATGACTTTAAAAAAAGTAGTATAGCTTTTCCAGCTCTGGAATCAAACAAGTTGTAAAAAAGTATCACTACGAATCAGTGGCCTAAATCCAAACACCATTTATTTATTCCTGTATCAATACAACTTTTGTACTTTTGCCATAAACTTAATAATTTTGACCCTTAGTATAATAACCATGAGTTATAGTTGTAGGTATACTGTGTTATTTAATGTATGAGACATGATTTCAGATTTATGTTTGCTGTAATTGGTCCCATTTCTGAAGAAGATACAAATTTTTCAACAGTAAACTGAGAGTATGATTTCTGAGAAATCATTTGTCAAGCCGTTGTCACAACTGTTTTTATGAAGAGAAAAATGACTCACAGCTTTTGCATGGATTTGCTTTGTAGTATCTTTTCACTTTTGTCACTCAGTGCATTTTAGTGATGTGAGTTTGTATGAGCTTTTTTAAAGATTTTTTTTTTAACAAATTTCTAACCATATTTGTTTGGCTATTGGAATGCTTGTGACTTAAGTAGTGTTCCAATTTCATTATATTCATGTTGTAATATCAATGGCAGTGGAGCATGAAGAAATGCTGTGAGCGATATTAATATGGAAAAATAAAACAGACACATAATGGATGAGGGTAGCAGTAACAAAAAACATTCCTAAAAAAAAAAAAAAAACCACACACAAGATATATTTTAGGCTATGCCCTTACTTGTGAAAGTGGAAACATGTAACTGAGCTTACACAAGTATCTGCAGACAACACAGCCACATGAATGATGGTTTTGACCATTATAATAAAAGTGGGGGTGGTGGTTGAGAAAAAGTAATATTAGTGGAAACATTACTTATGTTCAAGAAATTCATCAAAATGAAATAAAAGGGACACATCTAAGCGGTAAAAAATTTAAAAGGTAATTAAAAAAAAATCAACATATATATGTACATAATAATAAGTAACAGTAGGGAAAATAAACCCATCACTCCCATAGATAAATGCTGAAAGACCACAACGAACACATAAACTTGAATAAACTTTCCAATATTTTTGCATAAATCTTAATCATAATTAGAGGGCATATGGAAGGTGGATCAAGTGTTTACTCATCTGCCTACCATTATTTTCATGAATTAATTATACTTGCAAGTGACAGGTATACCAAGGTGAAGAAAAAGAATATTATTTGAGACAGTTCTGAAATATGTAAGAGGGTTTAGTAAACTAGTGGTAAAAATTAAAGGTGGTTATAGGTACAGTTATAAACAGGTAAGTATTTCTGAAATGAAGAGAGATAAGCACTAGTGGAAAGGAAGCATAGGACCAGAGAAGAAATTCTTATTTGAAAACAAGAAATAAATAAAAGTATGGAATCTGCATACTACAACAGAGAGGTTAGAATAATAAGAAGAGAACACAGTGCAGTTATAAAATGGCAAGGCAGTCAGGAATAATTGAAACAAGCAAGAAAGGAACAACAGCGATGATGGATGCTAAGAAGTATTTTTGAAGAATATTATGGCTGGAGGTGAGCCTCTGAATACTGCATTTAGAAATTTCTATTGCTATGTTAGAAAAATTGGGGTAAAATAAGGTATTTATATATTAATGGATAATGATTTCAAAGGTTAAGTAGCTAGTTTGAGCATCTTTGGCAAATTCTAGTTTTGCTTAGGCGGGACTTAGAAATTTTGTGAAGTACAGTTTTCAACTTTAAGTAATTTCCCTGTAATCTTGCTCACAGTTGCAATTCGTCATAATAATCATTTTAATGTGTAATTATCATATCGGGAAACGTTTAGTTTAAGAGTTATTCCCGTTTGTTCAAGTTTTGAAACACGCGATCAGAATAGTGAAATTCTAAGATTCGCAGTATCTTTAAATCTAGTAAAGCTACAACCGAACTTTTATCACCAGCTGTAGTCAGCACTATCCCCGATATTTTGGTAATAAAATGAAATAATTTGGCAAAGTTTAATTAGTGATTTTAATTAAGAGAAAATAATAAGCTTTTTTATTAAAAGAGATATCAATTTAAATTTTACATTAGCAGATAGCCCTAATTAAGACGAGTTCATACATATATGGGTTTTCATCAAAAGTTTAAGCATTGGTCCGGAAATTAAGTTTTTGTAAAGTAGATTGTCGCAGATTGTTGTGCACGCGCGTAAAAAGTTCTAGAACACTTGGGGATTTTACCCAAATTTGAATGTATCACTACGCGGTGGCTTAAACAGCTAAAACTCTAAAATTAATTACTCTAAATTTCTCAAGAGACTGCCGTCGGACTTCTAGTGGATAAGTCCGGATACTGTTGAAGTTTGAACATTTTTTAATAGTCGGGATCGTCAAATAAATTTCGTACTCTTTGAGCTACGCGGAGGAAAAAGATGTGATATAGTTGCTGACATCACTGGTTCTCGTGGTTTCGATAAAAGAGCCGGTCTGTGGCTGTCCGTGGTCTGTTCCGGTCTGTCTGTTCCTGCCTGGCGTCGGTTTCGGTCTGTCTTTCGTCGCGCTGGTTGTAACTCGCCACGCTGGCTAGTTCAACCATGAAGGATCGTGTCGGGTTAAATCGTAACTTCAATGACTGTTAAGAACTGGTAATTTTGCTAAAGGGGTTTGGTCGGTTCAAAATTTCTCTCCACAATCTGCAGACTTTGGTAAAGATAGTTCGATATGCCTGCTCAACTGTAAATGCAATTTTGAACTTTTGATTTTGAACAATAAAACTTTGGATTTTTCTAACAGTGAACTTGTGTGCTTCAGTTGTTAGCATAAAACCCTTTTCTTAATTTGTGGGTAACAAATTTCGTGGCGACCTAGGCATTTAGTTGAGTTATCCTGGCTACATGGTCAAATCAAATCAAAATTATTTAGCAGATGTACTGAGAATTGTGAGCTATCAAGTGTTTAAGTTAAGGCACTTAGGCGATACTATAACCCCGGTATGCAGTCCTTTGTCCTTACACACTAGGTATACTAAAAAAATGTTAAGGAGATGGTATTATTGAAAACAGGAAAAAGCAATTGTATTTTACCTTGAATTATTGTTTATATATTCATATTGAATTTGGAAACTTGCAGCTAACCAAAAGACTGCAAAAATGTCATATTATTTCTGGTTCACCAAGAAAGACAGACAAATTGGGTTGAAAATTACAGGCAATTTAGTTTGACCTAAATTGATCTCGATATGCAATTACATTGAAAGACTGTAAGAAAAAAATTGGTTTATAAATCAGATATATGTCTTGACAGGAGGGTAATCATTTGAATCTCAGTTAGCCAAAATTGGTAGTGCAGCACTGGATTTCTCTAAGGAATATGAAGAGTTAGTTATAAAATTGAGTTAAGGAATGTGAGAACCAATGAGTGAATAAAAAAAGTGGTTGGCTGAGTGGAGGGATTCCTAAAGAAGCAAAGATTTAAACTAGGAAATACATTATCAAAAAGTGGAAGTGAAAAGAGACGTGCTACAAGATAGTGTATTCAGATTATTGGCATTCATTATTATAATGGAAACTATTTTAGTGTTTGTCAGATATTCCTGTATGTTTGATCGCAACTTTTAAGGCAAAGCAACATGTCGTGTGGATCTATTGATCACCTCTTTACTGTTCCTGTCTATGGTTCAAACACTACTGTCCTATTTTGTTAGTGATTGCCTTTATTTAAAAAAATAGTAACATGGGTTTCAACTGATAGTTTAAGCTTATTTATTTTCTTTCATTGACAAGAAGTTCCTATTGTCACAAAGTTTAAATTCCTATGCAGTCTCTCCATAGTTCAGTCAGTTTAACTCTTTCCAGACCCATCTGCAATTGTCCTTATATCCTTTATTACTTTTAAAATTGCTTCCCCTTAAAAATGTGTTGTGCTTCTCAAAAAACAAAAACCATGGATAACTGTGGGCATTAGAACATCATGCATTTGTAAAAGGAAGTTATATAGTGCCTCTACATTTTTTATTTATTTTTTACATCTGGCTTTACGCTTTGTCGATGGCTACGGTCTTTAGAGGCGGGATGGGACTTGGACACAGAACGGGAAGGAATTCGGCCATGGCCTTTTTGATGGAAGCATCCCAGCATTTCCCTGGACTGAATTGGGGAAACCATGGAAAACCTAAATCTAGATGCCCGGACAGGGATTTGAACCCATGTCCTCCCGAATGTGAGGCCAGACCGTTAACCGTTAACTCACCACGCTCGGTTTATATATTGCCTCAGTCATAATGCTAATGTTAAAGCACATTACAAGCAGTACTGTAAAATACTGGAAAAAGTTATTAAAGAATCTAAAGCATGCACTACAAACAGAAAATTCATAATTATGAAAATAAAATTAAGAGAATATGGGACATTGTGAAAAAATAACAGGAAAAAATAATCAAACCAGTAATGACATTTTTATCAAAGAAAATTAATAGGTAGTTTTTCATTTGCTAATATATTTACCTGATATATTAAATAAACGAAAGAATTCAAAGTTAAAATTTGTAGAGGGAAAATGTAGGTGGATGCAGGAAAGGGGGAAGATGGGTTTTCAGGGAAATTGCCTCTGTAGCATGTGCTCCATTGCAATTTAATTTAATATATTTAATTTAATTTTTTATCTGTTGCTGATGAATTGACTGCCAATTTCTCAGTGACACAAAGTATGGATTTTGTCAGAACAGGCTTCCAAGAAAAATTTAACATTATGTCTGTAAATTTAACAGAAATAAGAAAAATTATCAGGTCTCTTTAATTAATTAAACTGTGCCCCACAGAATTAAGCAATATACTAAGTTATCTGTTTAATATATCTTTACTTGAGGGTACGTTTCCAGAAAGGCTTAAGTGGGCTGTAGTTAAACCACTCTATAAAAAGGGGGATAAGTCATCTGTATCAAATTACCACCCTATTTCATTACCAAAGGCTTCTACAAAGTTTTTGAGAAAGCAACCTAGAATAAAGTCTATGAGCACCTTAAAAATAATAAAATTCTAACTAAATCACAATTTGGTTTACAAAAGGGTAATTCAACAGAACAAGCTATATTTGCATTCACTGACAATATTTTAGAAGGAATAAATGATAAATTAATTCCTGTGGGAATTTTTTGTGACTTATCTAAGGCATTTGACTGTGTAGATCATAAAATTCTGATACATAAATTAAAGTATTATGGTATAGATGGTATTGTTAATAAACGACTTAATACTTACCTACTTACCTAGAAAACAGAAAGTGTCAATGGAGAATTTTAAGGCTGCATCAAGTGATCCACTGTTTTATGAGTGGAAATTAATCAGATGTGGAGTGTCTCAGGGTTCTATATTGGGGCCACTATTCTTTTTAATATATATAAATGATCTACCCTGTGTTTCATCTAAAAACTCAAAATTTGTCCAATTTACAGATGACACAAACATATGAATTAAAAATACTCCAGATTTATCTACAGAATATATTTCAAATTATGTCTTTGACCTTATTAATAAATGGTTTAAAGCTAATGGCTTGTCTTTAAACTTTGGTAAAACAATATATTCAGATGAACACCAGATATAGACATAAAATTTTCAGGCTAGTCCATTCAGGAGGTAGAGTGCATGAAATTCCTAGGTTTGCATATTGATCATAATTTAAATTGGAAGGTACATGTATTTGAGTTACTAAAGCGATTGGGTGTAGACACATTTGTGATTCGTAAAATTTCAACTATAGGTGATTTCCGTATGAGACAACTAGTTTATTTTGCTTATTTTCACTCCTTAATGTCGTGCGGAATAATATTCTGGAGTAATTCTACTCTTAGAGTCAAAGTGTTCAGAGCCCAAAAGTGAGTAATAAGAATTATGGGTGGGGTTAGCTATAGAACTGCTAGAGAGCTGTTCAAGAAGTTAGGGATTTTAGCATTGGTGTCTGAGTATGTATACACATTAATGTCATTTGTAGTCACAAATTATACTTTGTTTGAAACAAATAGTAAAATACACAACTATGGCACTAGAAGTAAAAATAATCTTCACAAGGATTACAGGTCATTGTAATTTGTTCAAAAGGGGGTCCGATATTCAGGGATACATATCTTCAGTAAGTTCCCAATATGCATTAAATGTCTAACAGATGATAAGAATAAATTCAGGAAAAAATTGAAAGAATTTTTAATTGACAACTCCTACTCTGTCGGAGAGTTTATTTCTAAGGTATCTACAAAATAAACTGTCAGTAGTTTGTGTAAATGTAGTTGACATAATTAATGTACCATGTATGGGACAACTGTACATCTTCTGGTGTATTTATTATTTTGCTATGCAATTGTTTTTCTGTAAATTGACAACTTTCTACATCCCACAGAGCCAGTTCCTTATATTGGGATCAATGGAAATGAATGTATTGTTTATTGTATTGTGGACATATGCCACCTCTCTGTGCCACTAACTGCTGCTGCTGTCAGACATGCACCATCTCTGACATAAAGAACACTCATTTTTTTAAACTTATGGCTTTACGCCTTGTAGACGTCGAGGTCATTAGAGGCAGGAAAGGACTGGGGACAAGGAATGGGAAGAAATTTAGCCATGGTCTTTTCAAGGAAGCATCCCGTAATTCACCTGGAGTGATTTGGGGAAACCATGTGAAACCCAAATCTGGATGCCCGTATGGGGATTCGAACTGGCGTCCTCCCAAATGCGAGGCCAGAGCGTTAACCAATCATCCACCATGCTCAGTTAAAAAAGCACTCTCAGCCTCTGTACCACATATTGCATTTCAAGGACAGCAGTTCTCAGCTATTCCTAAAAACAAAATGGTTCTTCTGGTACTTTCTGGCTTCTTACCAATTTATTTTCAACCTCCAGATTAACTCAGGGTCCAAGAGGCTCCTGATGGCAGATGCATGATCACATGCATTTTGTCAGATACAAAAAATTCATCAAGATCAATGTGGATATTACAGTGTTTATCTCTCTTTCTTTTGGATATATATATTCATTTTCTAAAGTTTCACATCCAAAGAAGATTTGTATGAAACAATAGTAATAGGAATAAAATAGAGTGG
Organism: Vandiemenella viatica; assembly: GCA_031002005.1. NCBI lineage: Eukaryota > Metazoa > Arthropoda > Insecta > Orthoptera > Morabidae > Vandiemenella > Vandiemenella viatica. The sequence continues at coordinate 240,215,806 of CM061919.1, forward strand.
AGAACTTTTTTATGGTAATTGTGTAGGCTCTATAGGAACCCTGAAAAAGCAACTACTGATGGAACTCTGGTAACACTATGATAAGCCAGTAGTGAATCTAACAGGTGCCTTCAATCAGGGCTCAAGCTTCAGAAAAATGTCCTATGCAATTTGTTAGAAAAATTCCCAGTATTGTAAAAATAAAACAGAGCTAGCTAAAAAATTATATGGCACTATTGATTGGTGTAATTGGAGCAGCACTCCATACCATAATTTATAACATAAATTGAAGGTTATTGTAGACACAGTTACTGTAATATTTTTCTCTATTTATTTTGGACATGCATATTCATTTTCTAAAGTTACTTTGCAATCCTCCTGCAATCAGCTTTGGTAAGTGGTGAGTTAACCTTTTTATATTTCTTTTGCATTGCTAAACTGTTTCCTGTTCTATAATCATGTATATAGAATGCAGGAAAATGATCTTTTCATTCATTTATTCAGTTGTAATTAAAATGAAGCCAGCACTCTTGGCTCAGGTCATTGCAGCACCATGATGGTTTTTAGCATTTAAAGCAGTGTTAGCTAGTTTGAGCCCCAGTGGTGGAAGGAATTATTGTCATTGGAACTTAGCTGGTAGGGAAGCAGAGATAGTGGTGTATGATTTCTTTTCGCCAGATTATGTACCCAAGTTACGCAGACCTGAATGGGTCAGCACAGGATTCCTTAGCATTTATCTTGGTAATTTGTTGCAGTCCTTGTCTCCCCTCCTTTTTTTTTTAATCAATGTATGTCTTACACACTCCAAGTACTCTCTTCACCCTCCTACTCTAATGACTCACTATCCAGCTCCTTTATCAGTCACCGAATTTTTAATTTTTGCTGCAGTTTCCACAAACAAATCTGCTGAGCATAGTGTGTGAGAAGTAACACTCTGGCCTCTCTTCTGTGAAAAGATGGGTTTGAATTCCCATCTGGCCATCCAGATTTGGGTTTTCCATGGTTTCCCCAAATTACTCCAGGTGAATGCTGGGACAGAAGGGAAAAAATCTAGCTGGACTACTTTGTCCCCCCCCCCCCTCCCCACACACACACTCCTGTAGCTCCTGAATTTGATTCCTACAACATGGATCCCACACTACCTCACCATATTCGGGCAACAGTTTGTCCAAGCTTTCATATCCTGATTCCCTCTCTTCCCTGGTACTCTCCTTGTAACACTTTCGAGGAAATGTGGGATTTTAAATCCCCTCCCTACCACCTGTAAATTTATGCTGCTGGATTGAATTTACTACCAGTTTTTATGTCAAGATATTTATACTTGATAGAAAACTGCCAAATTTATTCTATATCTTCAGTTTAGTTCTGAACTGCAGCTATAATTCAGTTATTTTTCACTGCTGTTGTGTTTTTTCACTAGTGGTTTTAATCTGAACAGTACTGGAGTGATGGTAAGACAATTAACATCAGTGAATATTTAGCTAAATGCAGTGATTTGTCATTAACAGGCGCAGAAAGTTATCTCAGAAATTAAGTATACTACAACAATAGAGCTTAAACAAAGCTATTACTGCAATTAAATCTTCAGGTGTGTACTGCCAGATTGTGTTGTAAAAACAAAATATTTCAATGGCTAGCTGCACTGTTTTCCTCAGGAGTGAAATCTTCTGTACTGGTATACTGACACAGCTTTTGGTTTACAGACCAGTTTTCTCGCCTGAGAAAGATGGTAGTGCCAGCCATCGAAATATTATGTTTTTACAATGCACATTGAAATCATGTCACAAAAGTGATCATTCTTACAGAACTATTAATATTAAAATACAGTGTGACATGTTTGTATGAAGTGTACAAACTAAATGTATATTTTAATAATAAAAGATCTTTTAAATAAATTATCACCTTTTTGCCTGTGTTGTTACAAGAAACGTTATTTCCTAGGCAGTGTTCAACCTGTACGAGTTAGCCCTTCATCCAGTCCTACAAACATGGTCCAGAGTCAAAGTTGCCAGCTGCATACAGGCACACTCCGCAGCTCTCAAAAGCGTAGAAACAAGTCTGCGGGAGCTAGTGTTCCTGCCAGGAATAGCTATGAGGCATATGAGGAGAGAACTGTACCGGCTCTCAGACAGTAAGTAATCTTGTTTGCATACATAAATACCATTATTAGCATGTGAAGTTTACATTATTGAATCACATGCTTTCTTGTGGCTGAGTATTTGAATCATTTTATTTATTTTTTGTCTTTGCATTTAGTTTTTTTTTTTTTTTTTTTTTTTTTTTCTCTAAAAATATTCTGCTCATTTATCTAAAAATAGATCATCACATTTCTGCTATTACTTGTACTGTTAAGTTGATATAAATTTACTCAGTTTTTAATGGTCATTGAAATATTCAGGGCTGTTAGAAAGTTTGGCTTATAGGTTATACTCATTTATAGCCCTTTACATTACAAGTACACTATCAATTTTATGTGGAGAATTTTTACTAATTTATTTTTTCTTATGATATCTTCAATTCAGTTAGAATTAAATTTTTAATGCTCTGCTTGTGGATGAGGCAATGGGATCAAATGTGTACACACTGAGACACATCGCATGATTGAAATGAGAAGTAAATGAAGTTGACGAAATGATAAAAGTGGTAGTTGTATTAAAAAAAAAAAAAAAAAAAAAAAAAAAAAAAAAAAAAAAAAAAACTGAAGGATAATGATAAGAATATACCAAGGGCAGATTTCATCTTACTATTTATTAATGAAATATAAGAGCATAATTAACAAACTTATACGAAATACACAAACCAAAGAGATCAGTCTTAGTTAAAGCAGAGAGTGTTGGACAATGAGGAGTCCTAGGAATCTAGAATTAGCACAGAGCTAGAGAAGAACTTTGTGGAGGGGTATTTTTTAAAGAAAATGCTTTTATAAGAGCCTCAACTAGTCTAAATCAATCATCCATGTCTTTCTATTCTGAGCTAATTTCATCATCTCAAGAAATTCATTATAACTTCTTACCTGAATCATCTGTTTCATTATTAATCTGATAGTAGGCTATGATTCTACAGATGTTTAAAAATAATTTTATAAATAAATCCACCTACAAACAACTGTTTTGGTGAATTTTATTTTATTCCCCAGACATGTTTCGCCCTTGTGGTGTAGGGCATCATAAGTGGAGATATAGTGGTAATCCTCACATGCCTACAATGGCTTAACGCATCTGGGGAATAAAATAATATTCACCAAAACAGTTGTTTGTAGACAAAGCTATTTATAAATTTATACATCTGTTTCATATATTCTAAGCTTTGTCTGCATATACAAACTGTTCATTCAACTTTTCCCTTTGGTATAAATTTAACAAATCACAAGTCTAAGAATTTGACCCACAATCCTGTGTCTTTTTTCATCATTACTTTTCCATAAATGTCTTTCCTAGCCAATTATTTCCCAGATACATTAATTTTTTACTTTTTTGTCCACCTAAATTTTCAACAGCTTTTTATTAGCTTTTCATAGCTTCAGTTGTCTGAAGTCCAAGCACCAATTCCATTTGGTGCTCAATACCTACAGTTTTAGAAACTTCTTTCTGGGTTTCTGGGCCAGTGTTTGAAACTAAAAGATTTCACTTTTTCAATAAAATCTTTTTTTTTAGTGCTGTTCTGCTTCTGTGATCACTCTTGTTTCTACAAATTTTACTTCTAAACTAACAAGTGAATACGTTTGACCGCCTTGCATGATTAAGGTTTATACTGAAATATTGTAAAGTGTTTGTGTTCAGTGTAGCTGCCCTGCCTTTATCATTGGTAAGTGACAGGTTTATTTTCCATAATCTTCCTTATTTTCATTGCTTAACAGTATTTCCATTGCCACTATTGTGAAAATTTATAATGAGAAAATGTTGCTTGGGGTTATGCAACATTCGCATTAGCTTGATCGTGATGCCTGTAGTACTGATACCTTTTCTCAAAGATGCTAGAGTTCTTAAAACCAGCAAGCAAGCTATTAATTTACCCTGTAATAGCTAACAGATCATACATTAAAGAAAACAAATCACTTTAATTATGAATCTAAAATATATTCTAAAATTTCGATGAAGTTTGGTATCAAATTACACTGTTGAAGATATTTAAGCCAGTATCGAACTTTGGAAGTCACATATGAAGGTGCAAATTGTCCTCCAAGGTACAACACTGATTTAAAGCATACACTCTTGCAAACATAATTTCTATTTTCAACCCCAAAGTTCAGAGTGAGTTTAGTAATAGTTTCAACCACTGCTACTAATGACTTCTTAAACCACTGTTTAAAAAAAGAAGCTTCTTTCATTCAGTTTAGCTTAAAGTTAATGTTAGTGTCCACGAACTTATTTCGAGGTGATATAATGAAACTTAGAGTCTTTGCATTTTGAATTATACCTTGCAACCCCAAATGAGACTAACAAAGACATGACACACCTGTCCTGTATCAACGTACTGCTGGAAACTGCCTCCACAAACATAGAAAGTATACCTTAAAATTTAATTTAATTTAAATTAATTGCAATGGAGCACAGGCTCTGGTGGCAATTTCCCTACACCCCCATCTTACCCCTATCCTGCAGCCACCTACATTTGCCCTCTACGAATTTTATCTTTAAATTCTTTCAACATTTTCAGTAAATTATTCACCATTTCTCTTATAACTCATTCCAATCCCTGACACCCTTAACCTAAAAAAGAGAATCTTCCCACACCCTTGTGCCTGAAATTGAGTGCCAGCTTGTGGTCATGGTCATCTTTTCCCTTCCATGCACTACTTTTTGTACCTACTCAATATCTTTCCATTCCTTATGGCCAGTATATGCCCTGTACACTCCCATGACCCTCCTATCCTCCTCCTGTCTTCCCATGGTCATCATTCTATGTTTTCTTAGAGGAATTGAATGCAACAAAATTCATTATGTCTGAAAAACAACCTTATTTGAATCTTACAAACTATGGTTTAGAATAAATTTAAAAAGTGCTTTACTGTTAAGAAAATGGATATAAAGATTCTTTACTATATGAGATTGGCCCCCTTCTAATTGATTTTATCAAGATAATGAATGTCTAATGGGTTATGTTTTGAGATGGAAAGTACTTTACTATTAAGAAAGTGTTTATCAAAATTATTTTCTATATTAATTATGTGTAATAGGACACCTGCTAAACAGTATGTAACAAAAAGACAGCGACCCCCTTTCGCATTTATATTATTATTAGTGCAGATTACACACACACTGATTGCAAGATTAATAACCCCAGAGGGATCAATATAATGTAAAAAAGTGTACACCTATTGCATTGCTACACTACCTACAATTTGCCTCACATTGTACCGCTAAATTTGTGGTATCTACAGTTTAACATACAATCCGAACAACCGATGGTCCAGGTATGACTCACACGATCAGAAACATTTTTTTTTTTTTTTGATCTTTGCTTCCATGGGGATTTGATCTGGAGACTGCACTCCAAACACCAGTAAGTAAGCGCTTTAACCATTGAGCTATCAGACTGCCACGTGCAGAGGTAGTACAGAGACTTACACATCATATGTGTTTGTCTATCACCGTTCAGTAATTTTTCAAAATTATATGACAACATGTATTATTTATGCATAAAACAGTATGCTTTGTCCATCCTAATGCCAAGTAGCATCACCTTGTCAAATTTCATCATGATCGGATTAGCCCAAGAAATGTAACAAACAGACAGAGAGACATAGTTATTTTCGCATTTATAATATTAGTACAGATCACACAACACTGACTGCAAGAGTAACAACCCCTGAGGGATAAATATAATGTAAAAAAGTGTGCAGCTACTGCATTGCTAGATTACCTACAATTTGCCTCGCATTTCACCCCCAAATTTTTGGTATCTACTGTTCAACATGCAATCTCAACAACCGAATGTCCAGGCGTGACTCATACATTCACAAACAATGTTTCAAAAAGCTTTGTTTCCACTGGGATTTGAACCAGATACCATGCTCCAAGCATCAGTAAGCAAGCGCTTTGACCACTGCGTTACCAGACCGCTAAGCGCACAGCTAGTACAGAGACTTATACATCCTAGGTGTCTATTAATGCAAAGAAGAGTCAGCTTATTAGATACACAAATAAAAAACAAAAGGTTCATTATGAATATAAGGTGGGGAAAGAATTGCTTGCTGAAGACTTTAAATGTAAATATCTTGGAATTACTTTTGATAACAAGCTTAACTGGGCAGGACACAGAGGACAGTTGGTAGGAAAAGGTTTCAAAGTTCTGCACTTGTTGGAGAGAGTGATGAGGGGATGTACGAGAGAAGTAAAGGAATTGGGTTACAAAACTTTGGTCAGACCATTGCTCGAATATGGTAGTGTAGTACGGGACCCTCATTTTACGTATCAATTATAGGAGTTTGAGAGGGTGCAAAAAAGGGCTGCTAGATTTGTTTCTGGAAATTATCGCAGAATGCAATCAGTGACAGATATGATAAAGGAGCTGGAATGGGATTCCTTGCAAGACAGGAGGAGGATGAGGAGGGTTATGGGAATGTACAGGGCATATACTGGTGATGAGGCATCGAAAGATATTGCAATAGGTATGAAAAGTAATGCATGGAATGAAAAGATGACCATGACCACAAGCTGGCACTAGATTTCTGGCACAAGGGTGTGGGAAGATTCTCTTTTTTAGGTAAGGGTGTCAGGGATTGGAATGAGTTACCAAGAGAAATGATGAATAATTTACCGAAAACTTTGAAAGAATTTAAAGATAAAATGTGTAGAGGGCAAATGTAGGTGGGTGCAGGATAGGGGGAAGATGGGTGTGTAGGGAAATTGCCACCAGAGCCATTGCTCCAATGCAATTAAATTAAATAATAATAAAAAATAATAATCTATCGCCGTTCAGCAATTTTTCAAAATTATATGACAACATATATTATTTATACAGAAAAAAGTATGTTATGTCTGTCCTAATGGCAAATAGCATCTCTTCGTCAAATTTAATCACGATCGGATTAGCCGTTTAGCCCAAATTTGAAGCCCGATTTGAAGCGGACAACTTCAATTCAACGGGAAATTTTTCAACCAAATGTAGACAGTATTTTTCTCCTTGTTTCAAAGAATAAGTGTGCAAAGTTTCATCAAGATCTGATGAAAACTGTGGCTTTGTATGAAGAACAAGCAAACATACATTCGTCTTTATATATAAAGGTGTTATGCCAAGATATTTTCCCTTAAATTCTTCAACAAGCAATTCCTCTCCCACCATTTTAGATACTGCATTTCTTATGCTAACTTTCTGATTTCTGCCTTTTAAGAATTCCTCTAACCAGCAAGTCACTTTTTCATCCAATCCAATAGTTTTTACCTTATTTGTAACCATTTTATGATCACTCTGTCAATGGTCTCCGAGTGGTCTAGTACTACACTATCAACTTGGTTCCCTTTATCCATTTCATCTAACATATCTTGCATATTTACACTGAGTGTGAGATGAAGTTGCACTGGGGCTAGTGCTAAACTGTTCTGTCTCAACTCTAACCATGTGTTGTAGCCTTTGGATGAATAGTTTGTTTTTTGCTGAAACTCGGTCGCCATCTAAATGGATCTAACCCCAACTTAGGAAAGGTAAGTAAAAGACACTATTGCTATTGATACTGATAAACACTATATTCTTCAAAATTTACAAAGTAACAATCTTGTGGCATCGGAAATAATCACCAAAGAATTTTAATTACAGGAACAATTAACACATTCAAGACAGACCAACTTCACGACACACATTAACTTCAAAGTTCAACATGCCTGCCCGGACATCTTCATCCACCTAACGGTGCACCCAGATTGCAATACAAACTAGTGTTGTCATGCTCTAGCTGATTTTCAAAGACTGGGAGGAGGCGAGACTAGGGCTGCTATTTATGGAAAGTGCATAGGAATGCTTCTCTTCCTCATTCACATGAAAGAAGTCCATTCTCCGATCAAGTGTAGTCAAGTCCAGGCTCGTTGATTGTGACATCTAATTCCCTCAGTATTCCTTAAATAAATTCGTATCTGTCTGAAATTTTGTCAATATTTAGATAGGTTTATAAATGTAAAAATCAATCCTTATAAAAATTTTCGTAGCTACCATATTTTCTTCATAAAAAATTATGTTAATAACTTCCACATTTTTAAAGCTACGAATCAGAAATAACTTTAGCTTTCTTCTAATTTACTGCTCTTTTGTTTAGTACCAAGATCACCTTGCTTATTTTCTAAGAGGTTGAACCAAAATTGTAATTCAAATTTTTTACTCTTGAAAATTGATATCTTTTGACATCTTCCACTTATAGATCTGAAACATTTTTCAAACAATTCTACATCCACTTTTTTAATAAGAAGTCATTACTCTCTAATTGTAATAACAGCTCTCAGTCACTTGACAATGGCGGCAGAGATTGTGACCGCCGAAACGTCGTGGTCAAACGATGGACTAACTCGGCTAGCTACCCGAGAAAATTTTATTCAGCTCTCAAATAGTTTTTTTCCATCTTTTCCTAATTTCACTCTTTCCCTTTCAAAATTTGAATCCCCGCAAAGCTTACAGCAGCAACTGCCACTATGGGATTGATTATAATTATTTATTTTTCAGATATCTACCACCATAATGTATAAATTCAAAAACCAATTGAAGCGTCATTCTTAGAAAAAGTTCTCCTTTAATGTAAACTTGTTGTCACCTTTGAATTAATTCTCTTCTAAATTTGAATATTTTACCATTTTAAAATCATATTCATGCTGGTTTCAAATTTTAAAGTCTCATATCTCTTTGAGGAAACCTTCTACCTGTAATGTTACTAACTTCATTCTACTAGTCATAGTCTGAAATAGATAAAAAAAAATGAAGGTAATGTTTTCTTTTACGCAATATTCTGAATCCAAAACCCAGATATGCTAATGCTACTTTCTGACTTTCCATAACATGACTTTAAAACAGATCTGCAATGCTATTTAATTGAGCTCACTGTTCTGTGAACAAATTTTGTTACGAAGTTATTCAATTTGAGGTTACCTTACATGAGGTCCACCTAAAGCCATGCTGGCCTATAATTCTCAACCCTATTACTCCTCAATAATATACAGTGTTATTGAATATCTTGTATTCTTCATTCTCTAGTGATGTGTTGTCTACTTATCAGCAATCTATACTGAGAAACTGTTTCCAGAAACTGATAATTGATTTTTCATCATTTAACCTCATGGTTTCCACCTAATTGCTGTTTCTAAGAATTTGGACTGAAATTAAGAGACATTAAGCATTGTGATCTGAAAAAACTTTTAAAATAGGACTGGTGGTTTGATTTTGTAATCATAGAAACTTTGACAGTTTTTAGCTGTCAAGTACTTATGTCTTTTATGGAATGACTTTGATATAAAGGTAAAAGTAAAGGCAGTGGATTTTCACAGCTTTCAAGCCATATTCCTGTAGGATTAGCAGAGGTAGAGCTCCACTTTTCTATTTCCTGACCGTAGGCATTCGATGGACGTCCTATGGTCAACGACACGGTCCGGCCCTTTTTCTTTTCCTTCCTGCGTAGTTCCCCCCACAGTGCTCATTTGATAACAGGCTCAGTGGGCCTGGGGGACCGCTCTGGATGCTCAGCTTTGAGGAAAAATCCTGTACTCTGGTCCCCCAGGCCGTAGCCAGACATTCTACTACCTGAGCTTTGCGGCCGTCCAATCACTGCTGTATTAAAGTTAATAGTAGAAGTGAACCTAAACAACTTAACACTGAATCTCAGCCATTAGTGTTACTTGCATTCAGCTACATTTGTTTATAAATTTGAGTGTATGTTAATATTGTAATGTCATTAGGTTTTAAAATTGGAGCCTTTGATGCCCCTGTGGAGACATCAATGTTATGTATCATTAGAGTCATAATACACATTTTTTTTTTAGCTTGTAGTACTTTTTTCTGACAGCTTTTAATGTTTTACAAACATCTGTCACTTGCTATTGCCTATCTTCATTGCATGACATTGTTTTCATAAGTAACATATTCAACGTAAAATCTTATTTGTTAGTTTTAATGAATACTGGCATTAGTTATGCAACTTACTATCTCACAGTAGTTTCATTCATAGCATTAGTTGTTTTGAATGATGTCTTATAGCAACCATGCCAACAGCTTAAGGGACTGCCAAGTGGAAGCTGAACAACAAAATCGTTCAAAACTCAGTGAGCGAGAAAAGAAGCAGGCAGCACTTCCAATTTCAGTATTTGGAGTAGAACTAGTAAGTATTAAAGGTATTAAGGAGAAAAGTCTAGTTAATTTTGCCTTTAAATATTGTTTTATTTATTTATTTGAGTAAACTATAACAATGTCAACTGTTCATTCTTAATAATTTCAGAATAAAAAAGAATTCTGTAACTTGACAAACAATAGGATTAATGTGTATAATTCAAATTTCTACCTTCAAAACCATAACATTAGCTTTACAAATTTGTAATTCTCTTAAAAAACAGTCATATAATTCTAAACTTGTATAATTCTCCTCATAAATTAGCCATAACATTCATTCTGCTTCTTCTTCTTTGTCACTAATTTCACCCAACTTTATGGGGTCAGCTGCGTTTGATGAGTATACTCATCATTCGCATGGTCAAATTTGGAGATATGGTTGCATGACCTTTCTGACGCCAAGCATTTTACACCTACTGCCAGATTGTCCAAAGTGCTAATGGGTGAATGAAGTGTTGCCATCTGTCTATGAAATCTGTAACTTTAGTCAGCATGTAATAAATGTATTTTTTGTTTGTGAAATGTGTAGTTTATGGGGCAGAGATTGGGGACCATCCCAGCGTTCGCCTTGATATCTGGGGAAAACTTCCTAAAAAACCTCATTAAATCTTGCCCTTATACCTGGGCTGGGCTCTTTCCTGGTCCATTGTACCTCCAAAATCCAGAGTGTGGATCCTCAGCACACTGAACCACACTAGCAGGTCAGCCACAACAGTACTGATGCAAAGTACTGTGGAAAGATTACATTACACCAAAATACATTTATCCGTAACATTATTGCTAGCCCAAAACTGGTAAGCAACAACATTACATCAAATTGGTAGTAAGTAAATCTTCAAGGAACAAGAATAAAATAATAATAATGCAGTAGAAAATCTGCTTTTCCTAGCCTGTTGTAACTTATGTTGCCTTAGAGTACAGTCTTCCTTCATGCTCTCTAGGATAAAGTGACAGTGAAACTGCCATTAAGCACTGAAAATAAGATATGTTACAACCTATCACTTACCATAGATGAAGATGAGAGGGCAAGATGCCAAAAAAAAAAAAAAAAAAAAAAGAACAACACATGTGACAATATTTCAGTTAATAACCTTACGCATGTAGTACATAAATGGCAGAGGGAAGGAAGACATCTGGACTTACCACATGAAAAGTCATTCATTTAGTTAATATTATAAATATTAATTTCAGTGTTCATAATTTATGTCAATACGGTATAACATCTATTATAAAAATCAAGTATAATGAATGAGAAGGCTGATTACCCTAATCCTGCTGTGCTGAGATAAATAAAACTTTAAGTAAACAAAAATGTCACTATATAGCAAAATATATATATAATATATATATAGATATGTGTATTTCAGATTTTCAGAAAACATTATTGTGTGATATATGAAATATTCAACTAAAAATTATCTTAAATGTTTTTAAAGTTAATTCAATAAAATAAATTTCCATTCTTTGTCATTTATTTCTGAATACAAATTGAGTTAATGTTTAACAGAATGGGTATCATAGATACTTTAATTTTATTTCAGGTTGAGAAGTTCTACTCAAAGCAGTATTCTGACAAAGAGGAAGGACTGCAACTCCTAAAGGATGTGTTAAGAACACAAACTTCGACAGAGAAGCTCACAGCGTCACCCAATAAAATAGCGCGGGCAGCCATCTTCCTTCTACATAGAGCACTACGGGATAAAGTATATTCTGTCTATAGCTTAGCTGCTGAGAATATCAGGCTGTTCTTCTCAGAATTTGTTCCAACCAGGTATATAAAAAATATGATGAGTTATTAAACTAGGCATTTCTTTTAAAATCTTTTAGACATGGAGGAAAATATCATATAATAAGCTGCTATCATAAATTCATACATCCTATATTCAGCATGACTTAAATTGCTCACATTTCAGCATTTTCTTAAGTTTTGATAACAGAATCATATCAGTTGTAATATTCTAATTGTTCAGGCAGAGGACATTGGAGGCAAGAGTATACAATTAAAAAGAAGGATGCCAAAAGCATAGTAACAGAGGAAAGGAGGAAGGACTGGAGAAATGGACTGAAGTGATGTAAGAAAATAGTTTAGGTAATAACAAGGTATTATACGGTAAGGAATGGTGAAAAGGAAATGAAGGATCTGAGCAAAAACCCAAGAACGCTGGATGAGAGCAGAAAGTAAATATACAAAACAGATAAACAAGACGTTGAATGAATATTTTGAAGCTTTGTTGAACCATACTTTGTTGGGAACAGGATAAGACAATACAACTAGAGAAGCAAGAGGACAACATCCAAGAAGGTAAGGTAGAAAAACAGCTAGCATGGAAGCAGCTTTTGGTAACATGAATGTGGAAAAGCACCAGGCATTGATGAAGTGAGTGAGGAAATATAAGAGCAACAGGATTAGTAGGAAAGCAGTTGCTATATTGTGTCATAATAACAATATGGAAGTAGAGGTCAACTCTAGAAGCCTGGAAGAAAGGAATAATTATACCCATCTTCAAAAAAATGAAGTAGGAAAGAGTTTAAGAAGGAAGCCTACTGGTGTGCCACTGTGACAAAAATTTATGAAAAGATCCTAGAGAAAAGAACACACAACAGAGCAAAATAGAGCTAAGAGACCGGTATGGCATCAGAGCAGGGAATTCAATAGTAAACTCAATATTTGTGGTGAGATAGATGCAGAAAAAGCACTATTAGCACTATGGTTTTCCTTGATATTGAGAAAGCTTGTGAATGTCTACACAGGAGAAAGGTATGGAAGGCCAAAAGAAATAATCAATAAAGTGGCAGAATTATACAAGGATAGTATAAGCTATGTAGAAACAGGGAGAGAAAGAACAGATTGGCTGGAACAAAGAAATGGGTGAAAACCAGGAATGCTGTTTACCCACTACTTTTCATCTTATTATTAGTCACAGATGATACAGTGGAGAAAGTGGTAGTGAGGATGGCAGAGGAAATCCTGAAGACAATGGCTTTAAGTGGACACCCTGGTGATCTGGGGAAATGGTGAAGATGAATGGGTAGATGTTGTGGGTGAATATAATATGAAATTGACTGCACGGATTAAAGAAGGCCAGGTATGTCCAGAAGAACACAGATGGCAGGAGAGCAGTTGAAAAATGTGATTAGTTTCAAATACCTGGGAAGTGTTGTGGAAGAAATTGGAAGGAATGATGTTGAGATAAGTGAAAGAGGGATGCAGGCAAAGAATTTTTAAGAAGTGTCAGAAGTCTGACATAGAGGTGAGGGAGTAATTTATCATTTACACTGTTTTCATTTTCTGGACATAGAAGACTAGAAATATCAGATTTAAGAGAGTGAAATTAAATTTATAAGAAACAGAATAGTGTTTACAAGTATGTACAGGATAAGGAACAAAATGATTAGGGACATAGTAAAAGAGGAACCCTTGTAGGAAAGGAGAAAGAAGGCAAGACTAAGATGGTATGGGCATATTAAGAGAATGTGAGAGCATAGAATGCTAAGGGAAATACATAAAATGAAGATATGAGGTAAATGGCCCCGAGAAAAAAATAGGCGATAAATGGCTGAGAGGAGTGGAGGATGTTTGTTGAAGAGAGGAGAGCACTGAACCAATATGGTGAAGGAAAGGCTTGTGTGCAAAACATACCTTGCCAGTATCTGCAAAATGTGGATGATAATGATCAGTTGTACTGGTTGATGGTGAAAAAAATCTGTATCTAAATTTTATATTTTTCTCCTTTTTACACTTTTTGGTAAAAATGACTTGGTGTTATTGAAGTGGAATGAAATACTGAAATTTTCAGTCAGATTCATATAAGAGCAAGGTGTGAACTCTGAGATGTTATTTTATTGTTAATGATTCATTTGTCACTGAGCAAGAATTGTTTGGTAAAGTTCAGTAAAGTTATCCATTGGTCTGGCCAAGGATTTGAAATTGCCATCAGCCTAGCAAACTGATATTGGCCCTAAGTATGACTGTCAATAATGGAGCCTCAGAACATTAAGATTTTACGTAGGTATTTCTCTATTTATTGTTAGTAATGACATAAAAATAGATAGTTAAAGAATGTTGATATATTATTGCATTGGAGTGTAGGGATAGTGATTTGAATAGAGAAAAAGTAAACAAGAACTTAATAATGATTATGCATTAAATGAACACAATGAAACCTAAATTTTTTGGATTGAATTAATCCTCAATATAATTCCAAAACCTATTTTGCAATCAGGACATATGCATGGGTGAGTGAAACACTTTAAAAATATCATCTGGATTACTATTTGTTTTCCAATGCATTTAGGTATTAAAATGTGTAGTGAAACATATAAACACATGCTATAAGAACTATTTGCTATTGATGTAGGGTAACGTCAGCAGAGGTAGCACGAAGTGTGGAACGATTACTGCCAGAACTGCTGTCCAAATCGGGTGACCCCACTCCACGAATCCACAACATGGCTGTCCATACCATTCTCAGCATGGCTGACTGCCAGGAGGTCAGGTATGGTGCAAAACTCAATGCAAAATTTGAAACCATTTATTGTGCAAAATACATGACAGTTATTCATATAATTTATTAGGTTTTATTTCTTTTAATCCTATGTTGTCTTTGTTATTGGCTTTACATTTCAAATAAAAACACATTAGCTTCTTTTGTCTTTTCTAATAATATTTCTCATTTGTTTGAATTATTAATTCTTGATAAAATATGTGTGATCTTAGTTGTCGGATATTTAGATATTTAGGTAACTACTGTAGATCAGTTTGTCTCCTCCCAAATTGCAAAGGTGTCAATGAATGTATTTTTAAAAGACATGCTGTGAATGGGTCAAATATATTTTTGAATACTGCAGGAAAGATTACATATTTCCTAGATTCAAACAAGATGAGTTGGAATATAGAATTCTCCAAATTGAGGAAAATATCTGTTTCACTTTCATGTATTAAATTTAATGTATTAAAATAAAAAATTAAAAATGTAATATTTAAAAAAAATCATGAAATAGGAAAGTAGCTGTACAGGGAAATGGCCACAAAGGCATGTGCCCCATTGTAATTAAATTAAATCAGAAACAAACACACAAGAAATAGATGGTCTTTATCTGACATGATAACTGGCTAGTTAAGATGTCTGAGTGGGGATCAAATGCAACTGAGTTCAAATTCCTGTTGTGGCAGAGATTTTTATGTCCCCCCAACCTGACCCTACCCTATGGCACTGCTGTGTGAAGTTCACAAAATAACTTCATTCGTTAAGATTTCACATTAAACTGTAGGTCTCCTTTGCCTGGTAGGATTATGTGGTTAGGTTAGGTAAGGAGAAAGGAACTGGCTACTATACCTTCATTACCATACTAAGTGTCCTTCACAAGTGTCAACCAACTTTTGGGTTGAATGCCAAACCTAGCTTTTTCTTATCTGACAAGCAGTATTGTTTTGTTGGTTTTACTTCATAGACTTTTATTGAATTTGGATGTTTTTAAATTTTTCTTTCCACAATAAGAGTAGGTAAGAAGTGCTTGGAAATGAGTTACCAAGAGAAATGATGAATAATTTACCGAAAACTTTGAAAGAATTTAAAGATAAAATTTGTAGAGGGCAAATGTAGGTAGGTGCAGGATAGGGGGAAGATGGGTGTGTAGGGAAATTGCCACCAGAGCCTGTGCTCCATTGCAATTAAATTAAATCAGTATAAAAATGATTTAGCTTTTGTTGTGTGTTTATAATTAATTTATTAGTCACTGAAAATAAGATAGGATAGGGAAAATAAACAGTTACCTGTCACTTACCACAGATGAAGGCAGGAGGGCGAGACACGTAAAAACACAAAAACGAATTGCACAATATTCACATGATTCATGTGGCGGGTTGGGATGTGACCACATCTTTCCCCCTGCCATATGTCTCGCTCCACATGACTAAGACTAAAGTCGAAATATTGTGCAATTCGTTTTTGAGTTTTTACGTGTCTCGCCCTCCTGCCTTCATCTGTGGTAAGTGACGGGTAACTGTTTATTTTCCTTATCCTATCTTATTTTCAGTGCCTCGTGGCAGTTTCTTTGTTTCCTTTTTCCTAAATTATTAGTCATAAAACTTAATTTTATTGAGACTGTTTACACAACAAAAGCATCATAAGAAACTGAGAAATTTGTCATTTTGATAAAACGTCTATGGATGAACATTGAGATTAATTTCAGAAGATACCATCTTGTTCTTAAAAAATTTTCTATCTTAATTAGATGGATTAAAGCAATCTTTATAGTAAGGAAAACTAAATTTTGAGCCAGTTTATAAAAATGAATTTATTTTCTATTTAAGGATTATTGTGAATATGATGTCGTGAGATGATTGGTGGTTTTTAAACTCTCTTTGGTATTATGAGAACGCTTGGTGGGAACATATGTGGTTTTGATATAGTTCAATGTAAAGTTAAACTTTTCTTTCAACACTTGATTGTTTCTTACAGGTTTTTTCTGTTTTAAAATCAGTCACTACTTCCAAAGGGGAAGAAATGCTATAATAAAATTTGTTATCTGGAATCCAAAGCTATGAAATCATAAAATTGATTGTTAGTGTTCACTTTCATTTAATCTAACCACTGCATAAAAGTTCCCAAATTAACCCTGAAATAACTACAAAGGACTACTCCTACAAAAGACTGCAGGTTCTGGCTATACAATACCCCATTAGAATCACTCCGAAAAAACAGTCAATTCTTTTAAATTCTCAAACTTGGCAGAATTTGGTCCAAAACAAATATACAGCCCACAAAAATTGTAATAAATATTTGCGATATACTTTTTAAAATCTTTTGATTGATTTTAGATACTTTATATTTTGTTCGGAAGTCCATCTATCCACCATTTTATTAATTTTATTTTAACCACTACTGGAAAAACAAAAACAACGAATAATGCACCTGGCGTGGTCCCGATCTTATGAGCTACTGTCATTTCGCCAAACCATGCAAGTTGATGTCCGAGTCGCATGCGAGCTACTGCTGGTGGCGTGGTGGGGGAAGGCAAGTGGCAAGTAAAATCAAAAAATGTTGAAGTAACTTGCATGCGAGCTACTGACCGACTCGCACGTGACAGTAACTCGTACGATGCAGTCACACGGTGCGAGTAGCTGCACTGCAGTAACTGACTAGGCCAGCTCACATGCTAGCTCGCACTGTGTGACCAGGCCTTTACCCATCACAAGTCAAAGATTCAGGAAGTTTTTTTCTTTTCTTTCTTTTCTGCTGATTCAAAGTAAAAGGTAGGTGAGGAAGTCTAGAATTTAGGTTTCCACCTTCCACAGTGTAAAAGGTATGCTGACAGAATCTCATGGGTGGTATTATAACCCTCATATGACAGGGCAGTGATCAGCCACATCTGATGTATGATGTTGACCTGTGGCAGATGAGCAACTTCCTTCATTGCCTTAGCAAAAGCCTACACTCCAAAGTTTTATTATTTGCCTGTATTTGATTTCTCTGCATGATATGATAATTCTAAACCTGTGTTGTTCATTTGCCAGCAGTATCACTTGATTGTTTCTTAGAGGTTTTTTTCTGATTTAAAATCAGTCACTACTTCCAAAGGGGAAGAAATGCTATAATAAAATTTGTTATCTGGAATCCAAAGCTATGAAATCATAAAATTGATTGTTAGTGTTCACTTTCATTTAATCTAACCACTGCATAAAAGTTCCCAAATTAACCCTGAAATAACTACAAAGGACTACTCCTACAAAAGACTGCAGGTTCTGGCTATACAATACCCCATTAGAGTCACTCCGAAAAAACAGTCAATTCTTTTAAATTCTCAAACTTGGCAGAATTTGGTCCAAAACAAATGTACAGCCCACAAAAATTGTAATAAATATTTGCGATACACTTTTTAAATACTTTTGATTGATTTTAGATACTTTTTAACTAATTTTGGTTCAAATCAGGAAACAACATGATGCAGCAGATGCACATAATAGTCAAAAAATATGTCAAACCCACAATTAGGTGCAATGTGTGGACAATTATTTTATACCAGGATTGGCCTGATCAGCGAACAGAATACATACAATTAAATAACTGTATGGAAGTGAGAAACATTAACTCGGAAACGAGTATTGGTTAATGACAGCATATTCTACAAGCGTAGTGCATCCACAAAACCATGATTTTTTATTAAAATTATATATTAAACTTCTCAAACTCTAAAAATGATTCACAATAAATCTTTTTAAATTATTAGCTTGAAATATCACTCAAGAAATATTTGCTTTTTAACTTCTCATACTAAACTACTTTATCTTTCCATACAAATAACATGCTTCTTGGCTAACTTGCCATCACCTAATTTTACAAGACAATTTAATTTATATATATATTACTATTATACATTACTACTACATTTAATTTAGATATTACTATAACCTTCTGAACCTTCTTATAACTCACCATTACTGAATTATGAATACTTTAAAATTACTGAAAACACAAAAAGAGACCCAGAATGATTTAAAAAATATCAAACTTGTTAACCTTCCCACAAATAAAACCTTACATCTACAAATTACTGTTTCATTACAATGTATTGCACAACAAATCTTTTAGGTATCTGTGCCACCTCATTCCTCACGAAGGGTAGTATTTTGTGAAATACTATTTTTATTTTTCAGTCATCATTTAACTTCTGCATTAGCAGATCATTAAATTTTATATACAACAGTCATTCATTACAAGAGATGATAAATAAATAAAAAAATGGCTGTCATTTCAGGTATACATCTATTCTCACACAGCAATTTCAATTTTAAACTTACAAACTTGAAATTTCTTGTGTTTGCAATTAGTTACAATAAAATATGACACAGTTTAGCAACAATAGAAAGCAGTAACTTCAGTAACAAGAAATCTGTAACATATAGTTTTCAGGCATAACAACCAATATTTAAGTCCTTTCTAAATATCAAAATTATTTAATTAATAAAATGTTGCTGATAAGAAAATACGGAATGATATAAAATAAACACATATATGATCATTATTGCAAAAGAAGAGAAAATTATTCATAGGCAACATTGATACGGAAAGAACAGAGAAGATTAAGGGCGAGGTTACACAGTACGAGTTGCTGACCTGGCAGTGGACAGCTACTGCCCCTGTCCACTCGCATGACAGTAGCTCGACTCGTCTCGCCCGGTCACACAAGTGCAAGCTGCTGGCATGAAACTAGAGAGCTACTGCACGTGTGTACTCGCATGACAGTAGCTATTCATAGGTATCACGCAATGTTGTCGCAAAATACACGACTGATCACAGTTCATAACGTAATAAAAGCAGTTACAAAAATGCGGTGAAATACTGAAAGTGCTGTGCAAAAAAAGAAGAAAAACAGAACGATATGGGTCAAGAATTGGATGCAAAGGAAAGAGGCAATGCAGATAATATTTAAAGAACTATATAATGAAGATCCCCATACTTACTAAAGCCTACAAATGTACACCAACTAACAGAGAAAAGATTTATAATTATAGATTGAGCAGAGCAACAAGAATCATTGAGAATGGGTTTGGCATCCTAGCATCTCGTTGTTGCGTGTTGGGAAAACCAGTTCAAGTTAAAGAGCACACTGTGATAAAGATCTTCTTATGTGCATGTACGTTGCACAAGTGGTTACGTGTCACTGCATCAAGAACCTATACACCACCAGGAATGACAGATTATGAAGACATCATGAACTTTCAAATCAATTTTTGGCAGTGGAGGTCAGAAATTCATGAATTATAAAGCATCCATTGCTTGCGGATCAATAATAGATCGAAAGCAATAGCAGAGAAAATGCAAGAAAAATTACTTCATTGCCGAGGGAGCGGTTACTTGGCAAAATAGTATGATTGTGTGATTATAATATAAATACATTATAATAATAAAATACTTACTAGATTACTTGTTGTTTATTTTTCTTTTAGATTAATTATTTTCATAATGTAATCTATAGCATCGAACCATTTGATGGATGATTTAAAGAGCTCATCAGTGCCACATCCACTTTTTTGCTTTTCTCAATTTTCAGTAACTCCTGGTTATACATAGAACGTAATTTTTTTTTTTTTTTTATCCTTTTTGTTACTTCATTCGTATCTTGTGAACCGAATTCCACGCAAATGTGTTCAAGCGAGGTTTTACGCAAATTACTGTTCTTATAATTAGTATCGAAACAATTCCATAAGTTGGTTTGGTCCTTGTAATGCTCCACAAAATTTATATTTTGTTCGGAAGTCCATCTATCCACCATTTTTTTAATTTTATTTTAACCACTACTGGAAAAACAAAAACAACGAATAATGCACCTGGCGTGGTCCCGGGCTTATGAGCTACTGTCATTTCGCCAAAACCGTGCAAGTTGATGTCTGAGTCGCATGCGAGCTACTGCTGGTGGCGTGGTGGGGGAAGGCAAGTGGCGAGTAAAATCAAAAAATGTTGTAGTAACTTGCATGCGAGCTACTGACCGATTCGCACATGACAGTAACTCGTACGATGCAGTCACACGGAGCGAGTAGCTGCACTGCAGTAACTGACTAGGCCAGCTCGCATGCTAGCTCGCACTGTGTGACCAGGCCTTTACCCATCACAAGTCAAAGATTCAGGGAGTTTTTTTCTTTTCTTTTCTGCTGATTCAAAGTAAAAGGTAGGTGAGGAAGTCTAGAATTTAGGTTTCCACCTTCCACAGTGTAAAAGGTATGCTGACAGAATCTCATGGGTGGTATTATAACCCTCATATGACAGGGCAGTGATCAGCCACATCTGATGTATGATGTTGACCTGTGGCAGATGAGCAACTTCCTTCATTGCCTTAGCAAAAGCCTACACTCCAAAGTTTTATTATTTGCCTGTATTTGATTTCTCTGCATGATATGATAATTCTAAACCTGTGTTGCTCATTTGCCAGCAGTATCTCTGCTATAAATGTTTATCTGATTTAAATTTCATTTATACTTTTTCATTTCATATTTAAGTGTCACTATTGTTCCTTATTCTTAATTTTTTTAAATAATTATGGAAATTTAAATTGTTTTAATATTTTTATTATGTTAATAAGGAATGATAGGGAAAATAATCTGTTATTACAAATGAAGGTAGGAGAGACAAGACAAACATAAATATATGAACAACCATCCTTCCCTCTTGTGCATCTTTGTCTCATTCATGTGGTAGATCTGGATGTGTACACATCTTTCTCCTTGCCTGCTTGTCTTGCTTCTAACATGAGTAAGGTTATTCACCAAAATATTGTCAAGTGTATTGCTGTTTTCATGTTCATCCTGGTCCTCCTGACTTCATCTGCGGTAAATGATTGGTTATTTCCCCTATCCTGCTAGAAACTTGTATCACAAGCATATTGGCAATAATAATAAAAATTATTATTATCTTTATTGCCAAATGGCTGTTTAATTGCCACTATTATCTAATTATTATAATGTTTATAATCTTCAGGGAACTTCACATCATACCTGTGCATCTGTCTCGGCCACTCACTAGTAGTATACATCCGCGACTAGCTCTGAGTCGCCTGGAGATGGTTGAACAGTTGGTCCTCAGCCATGGAATCTCAACTGACAAGCAAAGGTAGGTGGCAAAAAGTGAGGAAAATGTGTAATACTGAGGCTTTTTCTAACTGTAACAATTTTTTTTTCGAGAAAGTCCATGTAAAATCTACTATTACATCTTAATGGTATTTGAAGCAGATGATACTGAACACTTCTGCTTTAATGTTAACTTACATAAAAATAGGAAAAGTATAACATTCACAAACAACACAACTCACTGAAAACTGCACAGGAAAGAATTAGATTATAATGTTCTCTTATAAAATTTTAAGTATAGGTACAAACTAAGTACAGGTACAAACTAATTGAACATAATATGGAAAGGAAAGATAAAGTAAAACACCCTTACTGAAAGTTGAAGGTAGGAAAACAGCAGCTGGAGTTAAAAAAAAAGGAACCCACCACATATACAGTATTTTTTGCCAGAAAATGAAGCATATGATTAAGTTCACACAAACACCCAAAGTCAGTTCAGTCACTTGAATGATGAATCGGAGATTCTGACTATTTCATACAGAATGGGGAGTGTGGGAGTGACAAAATAATATTGTTGGAAATTTTACACATTGAAAAAAAGTAATCATAAGGCAATAGTAAGAAAATATATTAATGACTAAAAATTATCACAAAAATACATAAAAGATAAATAAATTGAATAAAATATCCACATCTTTGTGCATAAAAGTCATCTTCACACATCTGTGCACAAAGATACCTACTCTTTCAAAACTGCTAACCATTTCACACAAAACATTTCCTTCTCTATAGCCTAGCCATCTAAAGGTGGACACATCGCTGATCGAGACTGACTCATCCTTTACTTCAACAAGCCCTTACATCCTGAATTATCCCCCTCCCCCTCCTCCCCCCACTTTGGTCTGGAAACAGATATCCAGAACCATAATTTGTCCTGTACACCAAAACAACCATCATGCAAAACCAAACATAAGACTGTCTCTTTCACCCAGTTCTCTCTGGGTCTGCAATCCCTGAGCCATGACTTTGGAAGATCTTTTCCAAAAATGTGTCACATTTTTCTCATTATCTCAGCCTGGTAAATACATGTACAGTGTTTCTTCATTTTTATTGTTTTGTAATTATTATGGCCATTGGCCCACCTATGGGCTGTGATTACTTCTCTGATTGTTGACCTTCTTCCCTTATCTGCCAGTGCTTCTTCATTCTCTGGCTCACCATTTCTTGTTCCTCACCCAAGAAAACATATCTTGTTCTTCTTGGTTTCTCTACAGACTTATGTCATCTCCACTATTTTCATGCAGAGTACTTTCCTGTTTGTAATATCTTCTTCCCTAATGTCACATTTCTTTACATCCTGAAAAAACGTCTTTAGCCATGGAACATCTGTCTTTCTCTTCTCCTGTTATGTGAAAAATTTACTTGCTATCCATTCAGGTTACATTCTTCTAAGGTGTCTATGAAAGAACAGTCATCTTTCCTTCATAATGGCTAAGGTGTTCTTACACCTTTCATATAACTCTAATTTTGTCTCTAGTGGAAGATAAACTAATTTGTTGTTACTTTATTGGATTCTAAGATTTTCCTCAGAAATTTGTATTTCTTTTCTATTTCTGTATTTCCCTTTTTTGGCTATTGTCTCAGCAATTTATAGTTTGACTACCATATTGTACTCTCTGATTTTGGCTGGTTCGGATAGGGAGTTGGACTTGTACATTTCCTGGCATAGTCTGAATAAAGTGTCCATCTTCATACTCTTTCTTCGAATGCTGGATTCTTCTTGCTGCCTTCTTCATGCTTTTGGATTCAGAATCTCCCTTGGTTACTTGAACTTGTCACGACCAAGTCTGACCGTTGATGTAGCCTATGAAGAATAGATTGTTAGTCCGATATCTCGGTCACCATCTAATTGGATAACCTCAATTAGAAAATATATGGTTCAAAATAAAGTCACTCTAGTCTCAAAATAATTTGACATCACTGTATTCTTCAACAAATTTTACAAAATCTGTTCAACAATCTACAGGAATCGGTACTTATCTTCCAAAATAATGATGCAGGTTTGAATTAGTGGAATCAAGCACCGTCAACCCCTTAGCCACTTAACTGAAATCAGTTACATGGGAGAGACATAACTATAACACAAGCAATCAAAATTTAAAAGATGTCTGCCTATACCGGTACTTCCTATACCGCTTTGTCACCTACCTGTAAGAATCAGATGTGCACTGGGGTTGGTGCATAAACCTTGAATCTTAACTCTGACCGTGAGTAGCCTTGGATGTAACAGTTTTGGCTTAGTTAGGATAATATGGCCACCACATAGATTTTAACCAGAAAACTATGAAAAGGTAAATTTCAATAAATAGTTCATTGACATTTAAATAACTATATTCTTCAATTTCACAAAACCAAAAACCAATCAGACGACTTTTCCAAAGTAATATTTTACAAGTTCGATTAACCGGTCAAGCCAGACCACACCCCAATAGTTCAAACTTTTAGTTGTAATAATTAAATGAAAGAGAATCACATGCTCCCATTGTTCCACAGTTTAGTAAAATCAAACAATCCCGAGGCTCCACATTGCAGAAAATTACGTTAACGTGACATTATGTTCAACTTGACTAAAAGAAGAAGCATTACTCCCAAAATAAAACTTTCACTGATGTGCTAGGTATAAAAATTTCCGGCCTACTGAGCTACACGTTATCGCGCCGACTGCTTCCGTACGACTGAGACCAAACAACTGTACGCATGCATCTACATCACATAGCACTTCCTGCTTCTTGAATATTCCTAGCGACTGTTCTCACGCAAACCATGAGAATGTATTCACTTCCTTATTCACAGGGGTGGCTGCTGGGAGGCTGATCAGATATGAAATCGCACGTCTGAAGTCATTACATTGGCTAATCTGACCTTGACAATAAAAATAATCCAATCCTTCTGAAATTTAACCAATCGCTAGATCTTTAAATAAATGTTAACTATAGTTCTCATACAAAACATCCTAACTTTAATAATTTAGCTGAAAATAAATACTTCAGATATGAACTTTCCCAGTCCAGGCGAATGCCGAAAACTGATGAAATTGAAAAAATTGAAAATACTATCTTGAAAACTGTAAAACTGCTTTCTAACTTGAATAAACATAAAAACTAACTTTGAAAATGAAATGCAATAATATTCTATCCAATCTAACTCGTGGTTCTCAGAACAAAATTTTGTCATGCAGTTACAAAATTTAACAGATAGCTTACATACCCCTACCAAAATGCGCCAAAACATTGGCCAGCTTTCCATGGCTTCTGCTTCAACTGCTCGCAACTGACTGACCCATACCCCCACTCTGGGGTGGTCTTTTATACTCGTAGCTGCAGCTCAGGGTTGTGCAATAATATTGGAACTTCAAAATTATCTAAAACTTTACCGAATACTAGTAATGGCGGGTCTGAGCCAGCGGCCGTTATTTACCTTTCGACACATGGCACCTGTAGCATCTCGTTACCAAAAATAAATCTTGTGATCCCCAGTGTTCAAAATTTTACAGTGTATAGCATGTGACCTGTTGATTTGTTAAGTTTATGATGACTTTGGCTCTAAACTTACTCAGTTTACTGTAAAAAAATTGAGTGTGTTGTGGAATAATACTGTCTTTGTGCAAGACGTCGGTTCTTCCCCTCGCTGGCACTTTGACTCCACTTTTCTAGATATTTCTGCTGAAGTATAAGTTATGATGTTTAAACCCCTGTCATTTTGTTCTATGATTGTCCCTGTTTTAAATGCTGTCACTTTTATTCTTATTGGTGGTGTATTATAGAAGTTATTAAATTCACGAAAATTGAGGTGATAGACACGCCGCGGACACGTTGGAAAAAAACTAATATTTTGTTAATTATTATTAAAATGCTGCTTATTTCTAAAAAGTGTTTTGGTCGGAATTTTGCTTTAATTTTATTACACATTTGAAAAGTTATTTTGTTTACTGAAATGGTCTTAGTTGTTCACAATTCAAATTTGAAAGCTCCCATGTTTTCCTTTACGGCGTAATTAGTTTAAAAACTGATTTAATGTTTGTTTTACTGTGTGGAATACTTCGAAACTTTTATATGTTATATAGTGTTCTTTGTTATTATATAAAAATTATTTATTAGCTCTGGAAATTACCGAAAACATGTTGTTAAGTGATGTTGCAAATGTGAGTGTGTTTGACGAAGTTTTAAAAATCATGTTTACTTTATTTATTCTGCCTGAAACTATTGGTTTATAGTGAATTTTACTTTATCTCGGTTCGTTATTATTATAAAAATACTTTACTGTATTGAAAAGTGTTGAGAAATAGTGATATGATTACTTAACGAAAATCGATTGTTTACAAGTTGAACTTCTGAGGATTTCTGTGATTTAGGTGAGTTTGAAAGTTATGTTCTATTATTAACTGTTTATTTAGAGCTTGTATTATATGTTGATTTACTTTCTTGATTTGAAATTGCCGTATTTTCACCAATGACCTGCAGTATCAGCTTCTGTATGAATCCCATACCCAATATCCTGTGGTTACGAGATGAAAAATTCTACAATTCTGATGCACTTACACCATCCCCTATGTCCTATAGCCAAAAAAAGTAGAATTTAACAATTTCTAAGGTGCTCACAGTTTCCAGCCATATACTACATGGATTTTGATAAAAAAAAAAAAATATTAAAAATTGCTCATGAAAAAATATACTTTCTATTAATTACAGTTCCCCCTCTGAATTTAGCCCAATTTAAAATGTAACATCCATGTTTTTTGACAAAATCCTTATTTTCTTATAAAAACAATATTTAGCTTTTAACTATCCTTCTCAAACTTTTACACAAGGTGTAATAAAAATTTAACCCTTGAATCATTGAAATCTTTGAAACCATGGCTTCAGGAATTTTTTATCATATTTTACAACTTACAAAAGATGTGTTTGATTCGATTTTCAAAACCCGTTATCTCTTCAATAAAATTATTTATCTGTTAAGTTACCTATTTTGTTTTGCTTCTTGTGTCCTAAAGTACCTCTGAAAAAGAATGCAACATTTTTACGAAGAAATAAATTTTTCCATTATGTGACTAAAATTTATAAACGTTACGATTTAAAATCACTCTATTCCTCTACTTAACCCTTGAAATATTTAAGAAAATGAATTTAAATATGATTTTCAATAGAATTTATGCTAGCTCAACATTCTCTGAACAAATTTGGTTGATTTAATGAGAACCCTTTCTTTCCCTGGTAATCAATAATAATTCACATTATTTTTACTTATTCTCGGTTTTGTTATGCACAGTGGACTGACATGTAGAGTGTTGGCTGAGTTTGGTTCATCTGGACTACATCATCCTGCTGAGGCTGTACGTAAAGTTGCCGAACGAGTGCTTGTCCTAGTTTACAAAGTTAATCCCCGCCTGGTACGCAAGCAGTTACCTCCAGATGACGACATTACTCGTCGTAATCTTCTCTACAGACAGTTATTCCATGAGTTTGATCTTATTGATATGCAAGTAAGTAATTCTAAAATTTGGCAATCAGCTTACAAGTTACATTGCCTCTCTTTCCAAACTGCTAATGAAATCAGATGTTCCAGTGAACTTACACAGCAATTTTAAGAAAACATTTAGCTAATTCTTATACATAATTTTAGTTTTGTATCATAATATTAATTTCATTATTAATATATGAGGCTGGTTAGTTTGTCCAGTGGTCCAACACAGAATCATGATTTAGATAACTAATTTTTTTGAGTAATCACAGAAAGTATAATTTATAAATCCCACCGATTTAGTCACTCGATGGTTTGAGTGTCATTCTTGAATTAAGGGAAATGACTGGGCTATAGGAACATGTTTTCATCCAAGGCACTTTGGAGTACAGATATGTAGTCACCATCAAAGAAAGAGGATTGCTAAGACACACAAAAAATAAAATAGCACAATTTACAGTACTTTGAGGAAAACTTTTAATTGCGCAGGGGTGTGATAAAACATACAGAAAATTGATTGGTATGCACACACCATGTTTGAGAGATTTTTTTTTTTTTTGTTATTAGTAAATGAAAATAAAAGTAATGTAATGAATTTCTCTGACAATTTGCAGCGTAAGAGGGAAGTGCTGGAGAGGAATAAGCAAGTTGTTCAAGCAGCAGCACAGGTTGCAAATGCATCTTCTAGTCCTAAAACTAATGCTGATGGTATCAACAAGTCCCCAGGCCATCATACAGGCAGCAGTTCATCATCAGCAAGTGTCATAACATCACCAAGTGATACATCTCAACAAGATGTCAGTGATGACAAGTAAGATTTTGTTTATTTCAGATAGTATATATTTCTCTTCTCGCAGATATTCTATCCAAGTTAATATTTCTGGAAAGAGATTATTATATCTGTTATATTTCCAAAACTATTGCAGTTATCTTAGCATTAAGTTGGCGAGGACAGAAGAGTGCCACACTGTTAAAATAACACTATTAACATAGTAAATGTGACTAGAGATCACATTATTTCCTTCTTTAATCAAGCAATGAGAGAGGTAATTGTATGATTTAATTCAACAGGGTTGGAGGGGAGGGCATAATCATATATCAACTCCTTCCCCCCCCCCCTCTCCATTTTCAATCCCCTTTTCTTTCAACTTTGGCTCTGTCTTATGGTAGGTATCAAAGTGTGCGCGTCTTTCTCAATGCCAATATATCTTTCCTCTTTCAAGACTAAGGTTTTTATTGAAATATTGTAAAGTGTATTTGTCTTGTCCCCCCTGTCTTTAGCTGTGGTAATGATTGGTTATATTCCCCAACCTTCTGTCACGAAAAACTGTTCGTTGGCGTTTGTACATAAACAGCTTAGTCTGAACTGTGACTGTAATGTTGCCTATGGAGAATAGAATGCTAGTTAATTATCTTGGTCGCCATCTAATTGGATAACCTCAATCAGAAAAGTTAGGTTATGAATAATAAAGTGCACTGCAGTCTCAAATGAATTAAAAGTTCACTGTATTGTCCATAAAATTTTTACAAGTTCACTAAACAATCTATTGGCATCAGATATTCTTCTCCAAAACAAATGTTTAGAGTATTGATATCTCATAAACTATTGAACTATCTGAAATATGATTTAAAAGATTCTACATATCATTTCCAATAAGGTAGTGACCCTCTTTAATTGCCAAAATTATTCTCTAATAGTTTTCTTGTCGTTTTGAAAATTTTCCTCCTTCAACTACAGATCTTAATTCTTACGATCCAATCACTTCTGGCAACCTGTCAATTGGATTTATTAATAATTTACTTTTTCCAATTCTGGCAAAAATACTGCATGAATCCAAATAACAATTTGCGTTTTGTGCTCAGAAAAAATTCCCCTCTCTTTTAATTATACTGCCCTCTCTGAATTTAAATGTATAGAGAAGAACGTGTTTACCAAAATATTAATTTCCTATAAAACAATACAAATTTTTATCTATTTTTCTCAAACTTCTATTTAAGGTGTCATAAAGATTTATGAATCTTTTGAAATATGAATCACTTTCCTATCTTTAAAATTGCAGCTTCAGGATTTTTTTTTTTTTTTTTTTTTTTTTTTTTGTTTACAACGCCTTATGAAATTATGCAACCTTTAAGATTAAAATGCAGATGTCTTGTCAGATAAAATTGCTCCCTGCTAAGGTACATATCTCGTTTAGCTATTCGTGGCCTAAAGTACCTCTGAAAATGAATGCAATGTTTTATATCACGAAATAAGCCAAACCGCATTATGTGACAATATTTACTTTACATTCTGACTTCATATCATTTTACTTGTACTTAACCCTTGAAATACTTAAGAAAATGTCTTCAAATATATTAATAATATATTTAAAGTCATATATTTTAATTCCATTTCATAATAATTGTGAAATGGAATTTGAGTTAGCTCAACACTCTTTAAACAAACTTTTGTTATAAAATGACAATATTTAGCTAATCTTGCACTTCCTTATTTTCTTTTATAGGTAAATTGATCTCTTGTCTCTTTGTTGTTATTAATTCCTTCAATTGTTTTTTTCCCCCCTGTTGCTTTCTTACTCTATTGCACTCCTGTTGTATGGACCTCTTTGGCCTCCTCACCACCCAATTGTCAAATTTAGATTTGATACTTTTCTTATCTGTACTATTTGTTTTTTTTTTTTATTATGATACTTTTTTTTTTTTACATTGCTTTTCATATCAATTTGTAACATAGCAATTCCTACAAATAAATAAAATTACAGATTTAGCCAGATAAAGGCTGTAATGTTGGGAAAATAAAAATTTATGGAATTAATAAAATTAAAAAGAATAGCAGATCCAATAAAGATTATTTGCTTTTATTAATATGTTGTATCTCTGGAAAAGAAGTGAAGGGAATGTTGATAGAGATGACGAGCAAGTAAAACTTATGATAATTGAGCAAAGGATTGAGAAGTTTGGGAATAATAGTTACAGAGTGAGAAAGTAGTGGAGAGAAAATTTAATTGATAGATCCTGTGTAGAAAGGGAACCTGCTAATCTTTTGGATAGAACTTTGATCAAGTATATTCTACACACAGTCAAAAGTTGTTATTGGTATAATAGGAACTTTGAACAGAATAAACAAAAAGGAAATAAATGGCCAAACATACAATGTTAATTCTTGTATAAAATCTTTTGTATATGTTACAATAAACCTCACAACGTAACAAATTGTCAATACCATTGTCATACCTATATTTTGGAATCAATATGCAACCAAAAATGGGGGTCCATAGAAACATCAAATTACCGAATCTTTTCTCTATCATCCAAGAAAAATAATAATTTCTCTAGAAGGTAATTTTCAGTAGGCAAGAACTAATGGTTTAAGAGTCATGTAGGAATCAATGTTTAATTTAACTGAGATTTATTGCATGCTCTGGTAGAAAATTTTATTCACACCCATTTTTTCCCTTACTGCCTTATTTCTTAAAAATTTTGAGAATAATTCCCCACCTGTCTACTTTTGCTCTTTATTAATTTTAATTTTAAACTCTTTTATTGTTGTTTTTTTATATCATTTTCATTATTGGTATTTGGCACTTTCATTTTCTGTTATTTAGTATAATTTTGTGATGTATGTCTTACAGGATGTGCATATTCTGCCTTGTAAGAGCAGAAAGTTTCACAGAAGAAGGTCTTAATGTACATTACTGGCGTTCATGCCCCATGCTCACTCGCTGTGTCCACTGCAAGCAAGTGGTTGAGATTGCAGTATTGTCACAACACCTTACAGGTAAAAAAAAAAAAAAAAACTGACATGAATAGTAGTTTACAAATCTTGCTATACCATAATATATTCTATGAAGTCCATTCAGAAAATTTTGTCACTTGTGAAATAGCACAACAGTTTTGAGAGTAATAATGTAGGTAACTTCATTATGATTAATCGCATATTTTATAATTAACATTTTTTCTGTCACATTATCATGATGGAATCAACACTGTTGAATTGTTTTGAATTTTTTTGGGAGAGTTATCAGTATTTCAACTGTTTTAAACCAGTTATCCATCTCTTCACATACTGATTCTCTTTTTCTTTATTACAATTACAACCTATGTCCTCAATTATACAATACAATACAATACATTCATTTTCCATTGATCCCAATATAAGAGACTGGCTCTGTGGGATGTGGAAAGTTGTCAATTTACAGATAAACAGTTGCATAACAAAATAATAAGTACACCACTAGATGTACAGTCATAGTATACATGGTACATTAATCACTTCCATTACAAAATAATACATACACCAGAAGATGTACAGTCATAGGATATATGGTACATTAAAAAAAAAAAATAACAAAATAATACATACACCACAAGATGTACAGTCGTAACATATATGGTACTATAAACAATTACATAACAAACTAAATACATACACCAGGAGATGTACAGTCATAGCATACATGGTAAATTAATTATTTGAACCATATTTACACAAGATACTGGCAGTTATTTTTAAGAGACCTTAGAAATAAATTCTTCGACAGAGTAGAAGGAATTGTCAATTAAAAATTCTTTCAATTTTTTCCTGAATTTATTCTTATCATCTACTAGACATTTAATATGTGTTGGGAGCATATTGAAGATATGTATCCCTGAATATCGGACCCCTTTTTGAACAAATGACAATGACTTGTAAGTCTTGTGAAGATCATTTTTACTTCTAGTGCCGTAATTGTGTATTTTACTATTTGTTTCAAACAAAGTATAATTTGTGACTACAAAGGACATTAATGTGTATATATATTCAGATGCTAATGTTAAAATCCCTAACTTCTTGAACAGCTCTCTACATGAAGTTCTATTGCTAACCCCACACATTATTCTTATTACACGCTTTTGGGCTCTGAAAA
This sequence comes from Vandiemenella viatica, assembly GCA_031002005.1. Classification (NCBI taxonomy): domain Eukaryota; kingdom Metazoa; phylum Arthropoda; class Insecta; order Orthoptera; family Morabidae; genus Vandiemenella; species Vandiemenella viatica. The sequence continues at coordinate 240,248,071 of CM061919.1, forward strand.
CTTTATCTCTATGGGTAGAATTGCCCCAGAATATTATTCCATATGACAATAAGGAGTGAAAATAAGCAAAATAAACTAGCTGCCTCATACGGAGATCACCTAAAGCTGAAATTGTGCGAATTGCAAACGTGGCTGCTCCCAATCGCTTTAGTAAGTCAGAAACATGTACTTTCCAATTTAAATTATGATCAATGCACAAACCTAGAAATTTCACACTATCTACCTCTTGAATGGACTGGCCTGCAAATTTTATGTCTATATCAGGTGTTACTCTGTGTGATGTACTGAATTGCATATACTGAGTTTTATCAAAGTTTAAAGACAAGCCATTAGCTGTAAACCATTTATTAATCAGTTCAAAGACATAATTTGAAATATATTCTGTAGATAAATCTGGAGTGTTTTTAATTCCTATGTTTGTGTCATCTGCAAATTGGACAAATTTTGAGTTTTTAGATGAAACACAGGGTAGATCATTTATATATATTAAAAACAATAGTGGCCCCAATATAGAACCCTGAGGTACCCCACATCTGATTAATTTCCACTCAGAAAACAGTGGACCTCTTAAGGCAGCCTTAAAATTCTCCATTGACACTTTCTGTTTTCTATTTAGAAGGTAAGAACTAAGCCATTTATTAACAATGCCATCTATACCATAATACTTAAGTTTCTGTATCAGAATTTTATGATCTACACAGTCAAATGCTTTAGATAAGTCACAAAAAATTCCCACAGGAATTAATTTATCATTTATTCCTTCTAAAATATTGTCAGTGAATGCAAATATAGCTTGTTCTGTTGAATGACCCTTTTGAAAACCAAATTGTGATTTAGTTAGAATATTATTATTTTTTAGATGTTCATAAACTCTATTGTACATTGCTTTCTCAAAAACTTTGGAGAAGGCTGTTAGTAATGAAATTGGTCGGTAATTCGATACGGCTGCCTTATCTCCCTTTTTATAGAGTGGTTTAACTACAGCATACTTAAGCCTTTCTGGAAAAGTCCCCTCAAGTAGAGATATATTGAATAGATAACTTAGTATATTACTTAATTCTGTGGAGCACAATTTAATTAATCTGCTGGAAATCCCATCATAACCACTTGAGTATTTGCTCTTAAGGGATTTGATAATTTTTCTTATTTCTTCTGGAGTAGCTAATTTTATAGACATAGAGTTAAATTTTTCTTGGAAGCCTTTTTTGACAAAATCCATACTGTGTGTCACTGAGCTATTAGCAGTCAACTTATCAGCAACAGATAAAAAATGTTTATTAAAATTATCAGCAATTGAGAAATTAGATTCTACTGAATTTTCTTTGACAAAAATATCATTACTTGTTTGATTACTCTTTCCTGTTTCCTTTTTTACAATGTCCCAAATTGTTTTAATTTTATTTTCAGAATCATGAATTTTATGTTTGTAGTACATACTTTTAGATTCTTTAATAACCTTTTTCAGTATTTTGCAGTACTGTTTGTAATGTGTTTTAACATTAGCATTCTCACTGTTCCTAGAGGCAATATACAACTTCCTTTTATTAATGCATGATGTTCTAATTCCAATAGTTATCCAAGGCTTTTGTTCTTTTTGAGAAGCATGACACTTTTTCAAGGGGAAGCAACTTTCAAAGAAAGTTAATACAATGTCACTAAAAATGTTGTATTTTTCATCCATACCTTGAGCAATGTATACCTGTTCCCAGTTTGTGGCATTCAGGCACTTTCTAAAACAAGTAACTGACTCATCATTTATTACACGCTGAAGTTTAAAGACATTACTCTTAGTGCTAGTTCCTATTGAAGTGTTGATGGTTAATAACTGGGCATCGTGATCCGAAAGTCCATTGATGGATGGCTTGATGGTATAACTGAATTTTGAGGTATCTAGGAAAACATTGTCTATAGCTGAGTGACTATTATTCATTATTCTAGTTGGAAAATTAACTACCTGAGTTAAATTGAATGAACTGACTAATGATTCTAACATGACTTTACAGGGTAAGTTATTTAGAAAATCTACATTAAAATCACCACATACTACTATGTTGACTTCTTTTCTGCTTAAAAATGTTAATAAGAGTTCAAACTGGTTCATAAAAAGAGAAAAGTTTCCCGATGGTGCTCTATATACTGTTACTATTATGAAAATTTCATTATTGAATCTTAGCTGTGTAGCACAGGCTTCAAAATGTTGGTCAACACAATATTTGGTAATACTTATATCCTCAAAACTATAACCATTTCTAACATAAGTGACAACTCCTCCTTTCTCCAAGTTCGTTCTACAATAATGAGAAGCTAAATTAAAATCAGTTACATATGACATACCTATTCCTGCAGTTATATGGTGTTCAGACAAGCATAAAACATCAATTCTACTGATATCATTTAATTCATTTATGTGGACTAGCAATTCATCCACTTTATTTGTTAACCCTCTAATATTCTGATGTAGTAAATTAATCCCTACACAATTTTTAGTTTCGGTATCTGAAAACTCATTATTGTTTAAACTAATTTCTCTTAAAAATCTTTGCCTAATACATGATCCTAATCTAAAAAAGGAGCTGCCCTAACACCATTAACAACAGATATCTTTTCATGTGAATTTGTGGCCCCAATTAATTGTTTTGCTATGAGATCTGAAAGAACCCCCTTCCCTCTACTATTGAGGTGTAGGCCATGCCTAGTATAATCCCACCTATCAATAGCATCTACAGGTACCAAGCCCATGCCAGAGCCAATATCAGACATAAGATACCGTTCCAGTTCCAGATTCACTCGCCTCACAGCAGAGTTCATCTGTGGCCGATCATAGCGTCTCAAGACCGACATCACACTGACCCGAGTGTGGCACGTTGCTTCTGCTATTTTCTCCAGGTCATCTCTGATGCTATACCTATCATTCCTGCCCAAACTATTTCCCGCTCCTCCCACTATCACTACATGATCCTCATCTGTGAAATCCTTACACAAAGAACCTATATCTTCTACTACCTGACCAAGACTAGCACTAGGTTTGAAGAAACTCATGACCTGGAAACCTGATCCTAATTTTTCCTGTACCAATGGCCCAACACCTCGTCCATGGCTACTACCTAGCAGCAAGACTTTCTTTTTCCCCAATCCCTGCCTACCAGACTTAACTACACAGTTTTTCCTACAAGTCTGCTGCTTTTTACCTACACCTACAACTACAGAAGGCTCATCCCTGTCTAACTCTGGCAACAGGGCAAACCTATTTTGCACCCCAACAACAAAAGAATCAGAAGCCCTTCTTGTTCTAATTGCCCTTTTCCCTGTCACCAGTTCCCAACCATCTCTGTTTCCCTCCCTGCGCAGCCTATCCAACTCCTTTCTAGCCTCTATCAGTTCAGCCTGAAGGGCACTAATCCTTTCCTCCTGCTCCAATATCTTCCTACTTTTGAAACAATCTTTACAAAACCATGGGAGAGCCTCCTCAATTTCCCCAACTTCGACGCCACTACAAATCGCACCCCAATGAAACCATTTCTCACACCCTTCGCAAAAAATTCCAACCCTCAAAAATCTACGGCAATGTCCACACTTTTCACTCATGATTACAAGAAACTAACAACAACAAAGTACACAATACGAGAAACAAAATTTGTTGAACTTAACCTTACAAAAAATCTGCGAAATTAATTCACAAGTAAGCTTTATCTAAATATATTTTCTCTCTATAACAAAAATCTGAGCTTAAGCCGAGCGTTCAAAAATGTAAACAAACACAGAAAGTAAACACGGAACAGACCAAAGCACTAAATCACAAATAAATTTTTTTTGCACGAATAAAAAACACTCACTAACGCTCACAGTAGTAAAATGTATTACAATTTAGAGTTTCGAATTACTATTACAATCAAAAATAACTATTAACTATATTTATTTATAATTTAAATACACACGTTCGTGCGGTACGTGTTTCCGCGGTATTCCAAAGATATCTTCATCTTGTCTGATATCTAATTTCCTTTCTACTTGCAAGTAAACAGGGGTGGCACTAGGATTCTTGGGCCCTGAATAAGTGATCCTAGCCCCTCCCCCCCTTGGACTACTGACAAAACTTCCAAATTTAAACTTTAAAAAAAAAAAAAAAAAAAATAGAGTCAGAAAATTTGAATGCAAAAATGTTCAAAATCAAAGGTCACGATTTTAAAACTTGGTTTTGATTTCTATTTAGCTTCACACGCAGGCTAGGCCCTGCTTACCCTTCCCCCAACGCCAACTCTGCAAGTAAACTTATATTGTATGTCTTGAAATGTTACCCACCACTCACTTTTTGTCATTTACTTATCTCAATTCTACAGTTATCATTTACAGACCATAGCATTTCACATTCAATATTTTTTTACTCAATGACAGGGTTTGATAACAAAAAATTATCCTTTTGAGGAATGAGCTTTTCATGGTGCTAGTATGTTTTGATATCAAGCTTGTTTCGACTATATGATATAATTTTATTTCCTGAATAACAGAAATCTCTTTTTTCCTTTTCTACAGCTGTTGATATTTTGATATTTAGTCTGCTTTATTTTTTATATATATATATATGTAATTTCTGTTGCCTTTAATTAAATTCAAACTTTTGTTAATATTTTGTCTAAATTTATCTCCTAAATTTCAATTATGACACTAAATAAATTATTTAAACAACAAGAAAAGGTAAAATGACTCATCACTCACCAAAGCTGAAGGCTGCAACAAAAGAAAAACATATAAGACATTAGACATACACTGAAATACACAACATTTCAGTTTTACACCTTATTCATGTTGTAGGGAACAAGTCATGTGGTTCAGGAAGTGTTCACATGCTGATGTTTAAAACATGACTCATTATATATGATATACCAGAGACATAGAGACATGTATTAAACTTTGGTGTGTGCACACCTCCTGAAGCACATGACTCGTTCCCTGCAATATGAATAAGGTGTAAAACCAAAATATTTTGTATCTTAGTGTACGCCATATATGTTTTTCTCTCATTGCAGCCTTCAACTTAGGTGAGTGATGAGTCATTTTCCCTTTCCTTGACATTTAAATTACCTAAAGCTGCTTCCTTTTCTTTAGCTTCACTAAATAAATTATTTATAACTCTTTTATATGCAAACAAGGCAATATAGTTAGCAAATCACTTTGTATTGATCGTTTCTATTTGAACTTTTGTGGCACATTCAGTAATCCCTTCACTACCTTGATTGCTTCCTCTATACAAAAGTTGAATATTCTCACTGATGCTTGACACTTATAATTCTCTACTTTGTAATAACATAATTTATTTAATTGCAATGGAGGATATGCCCTGGTGACAGTTTCCGTATACACACAATTTTGCATTTAATATTTCACAATTTATGAGTATCTAGACAGACGAGATTTGGTCACATAATGAGAATGGCACCAAATACACTATCTAATGTATATTTAAAAAAAATCGGTTACTGGAAAAATTGTAAGATCAAAACCACAACATCGTTGGATGATGATGCAAGTACAAAAGGACCTGTATAATTACAGTACAGAGAAGATACTGGAAAAGAAGTGGTGGCAAGATGAGATTGTGGAAGAGGCTTGTTAATTGTCACACCAGGTCTGCTGGAGTTTAAACTTGGTGATGATGATATATATATATATTTTGCCTGAAGTTATTTGAGGGAAATTGGACCACCCACCAACTTTTGGCCTTTGCGAATTTTAACTTTTAATTCTTTCAGTGCTTCAGGTCAGAGTTTTTATCTGTCAGTACGCACATTATGCAGAAAGTAATGAACATAGTTCAACAAAAGTTACGTGTGATGATAGCTTAGGCTTATGTCATGGCTTAACATATAGGTTTTTTCCATTTGATAAAGTACACAGTTCTTGTTAAAACAGGAGCCAAAACCATAAATTATATGATTTACTGTCTGTTTGAGTAACTATCATGCATAAACTAAAGAATGAGTTTAATCACTTACATAAAATATAGGGTATTTTTCATACTGATAAATTTCATGTTTTCCCAAGGTACCATTGTTTGTTTGTTAATTAACTGTGGAACAGTAGTACTTTATACTCTGTAATTCACTCAGTAATCATGATATAATATATGGAAGCAAAGAATAAAGTATGCATATTTGTGTATAGTTTTTTTACTCTGACATATATGGAAATAGTTCACTTACTTGACAACATTATTCTTTTGTATGCAGTGTGGCATGTTCAAATAATCCTTGAAACACTTAGAGATTTTATATGATAATTTACATAAAGTATATACTAATAAAACAATTTTTTTTTGTGTACAAGCACCAGGCTCTGCCATTTGAAATGTTGTTTATAGATAATTTTTGTGAAAAATATTGAAATATGCCATTGGGCCATCCAAAGAATTGAAATATTCAGAAGTAGTGGCAGTTCAAGAGGTGATGGAAACAAATGACTTATGCCAAGCCTTTAAAACATTTACATGCAACTTAAATTCAGAAGAAAAAGAGGAAAACCAAAAAGGAGGGCTGGTTCTCAAATTTTGTACCTAACCAACATTGCTTTTATTGTTTATCAATGGATTAACAAATTCTGCATGAACAAATGTCTGGGTACAGTAGTCTTCAGGGGCAGATCCAGAGGGGGGGGCTAGGGGGCTCAAGCCCCCCCCAAAAAAGTATCTAGGTCCACCCCTGACACTGTAATTTTGGAGACTTTTTTTTTTAGCTCTACGGATTTGAGGCCCGAGAAGGCTATAAAGACTACCTTAAGGCCGACTCAAGCCCCCCCCCCCAAACCAAAATCCACTGAAGCCAAGCCCCCCCCCCAAACCAAAGTCCGCTCAAGCCCTCCCCCCCTCCCCCAAACCAAAATCCTGGATCCGCCCCTGGTAGTCTTCACTAAGTACCTGCCTTAGTTTATTCTTTATACCCCTACAATTTACCAATAGCAGTGTTAATCAAATGTCACTTACACCAGATTTGGAGCATGGCTCCAAATGGTGGTAAGAAAATACAGCACAACATCTGTAAAATTGCAATAATGGTACCTGAATATCATTTTTTTTTTTTAGGCACAGGGGTACTATAATGTAAAAATAAGATGCAGAAGTTCACTGTAGTAACAAGCATATAACGGAACTTTATTTTAGCTAATTACCTGAAACTGTTTTCTGAAATATAATGTTGAGAAAACATGCTCACATTTGTAGGCGAAGGATAACTGACAACACATGCAACCAATCTGTAAGCCCAAACCGAGCGTGGTGGTGTAACGGCTAGCGTTCTGGCCTCGCATTCAGGAGGACGGCGGTTCGAATCCCCATCCAGGCATCCAGATTTGGGTTTTCCATGGTTTCCCAAATCACTCCAGGCAAATGCCAGGATGCTTCCTTCAAAAGTCCATGGCCGAATTCCTTCCCATTCCTTGCCCCCCATCCTTTCCTGTCTCTAAAAACCTCGCTGTTAGAGACGTAAAGCAGATAAAAAAAAAAAAATGTAAGCCCAATTGTTCTTTTTCTACATGTACAGTATTTGGAAGCTATCAAAATTAGTGGTGGTCTTCATTTCAGCTTCTATAAAATTTATGGTATTTGAACATCTCATTAGTTTATTTTTAATTTAATTTAATTTAATTGCAATGGAGCACAGGCTCCGGTGGCAATTTCCCTACACAGCTATCTTCCCCCTATCCTGCACCCACCTACATTTGCCCTCTACAAATTTTTTCTTTAAATTCCTTCAAAGTTTTCGGTAAATTATTCATCGTTTCTCTTGGTAACTCATTCCAATCCCTGACACCCTTACCTAAAAAAGAGAATCTTCCTACACCCTTGTGCCTGAAATCGAGTGCCAGCTTGTGGTCATGGTCATCTTTTCCCTTCCATGCACTACTTTTCATACCTACTGCAATATCTTTCCATACCTCATCACCAGTATATGCCCTGTATACTCCCATGACCCTCCTCATCCTCCTCCTGTCTTGCAATGAATCCCATTCCAGCTCCTTTATCATATCCGTCACTGATTGCATTCTGCGATAATTTCCAGAAACAAATCTAGCAGCCCTTCTTTGCACCCTCTCCAACTCCTGTATTTGATACGTAAAATGAGGGTCCCATACTACACTACCATATTCGAGCAATGGTCTGACCAAAGTTTTGTAACCCAATTCCTTGACTTCTCTCGTACATCCCCTCATAACTCTCTCCAACAAGTGCAGAGCTCTGAAACCTTTTCCTACCACCTGTCCTATGTGTCCTGCCCAGTTAAGTTTGTTATCAAAAGTAATTCCAAGATATTTGCATTTCAAGTCTTCAGCAAGCAATTCTTTCCCCACCTTATATTCATAATTAACCTTTTGTTTTTTATTTGTGTATCTAATAAGCTGACTCTTCTTTGCATTTATCTTCATTCCATGTTTACTAACCCAATTAGATATCCTGTCCAGATCACCCTGCAACTGTTTACAATCCTCTATCGTTTTGATTCTTTTATACAGCATTATGTCATCTGCAAACAATCTAATTTCAGATAGTAAACAGGCAACACAATTATTCATTAGAATAATGAATAGCAATGGTCCCAATACGCTACCCTGTGGCACACCCATTTTTACTTCCACTTCTTTTGATACTACATTTCCTACCCTAACTTTCTGTTTTCTACCTTTTAAAAATTCTTTCTAGTAAACTTGTGGAATTATACCTATATACAGGGTTATTACAAATGACAGTTTGGCTTTTGTGAATTTAGTACAAGCAAATTATTAAATAAATGTTTCACAGAAGAGTATACATACTCTTAAAGTTTTTTCTATATCACCTACCATCCAATAGTTAACTGCCAGGGCAAAGCATTGTGCACAGCCAAATTTATCCAACTTGGTCCAATACTGTTGTCCAAGGTCATGTTTGGGCAAGATTTTGGATAAATGGTATGCAGAGTTAGTGGAAAATAAGGGAAGAAACAGTGGGCGTCCTTCTGTATTGGATGCGAATATTATATCAGATAAGCTTTCCAGTGTAAATCTATGAAATCAATTACACAAGCTAGTGGGAAACTGGGCATACCACAGCGTATAATCTGGAAAGCATTACAAAAGTGCTTAAAAATGTTATCTAAGACTGCTTCAAGCTTTGAGACCTGATAACCACCATCAACATTTGGATTTTTGTGAAGCACTGTAATCAAGAATGAAAGAAAATGATTTTTGTCACAAACTCATTTCTTATAATGTAGCAACCTTCAAGATACACTGATCAGGCAGAACATTATGACTGCCTACCTACTATCGATATAAACCTGTTCAAGTGTTAGCAGCATCACCTGACGAGGAATGACTGCCAGTCAGACACATACACAGAGCATGTGGTATCAGTGAGCATGCTATTCGTGTTTAGAATGGGGAAGGTGTAAGATCAATTTGGGTTTGACCGAAGGCAAATTGTGATGGCCCAGAGGCTTGGCACGAGCATTTTGGAAACTGCACGACTTGTCGGGTGTTCGAGGAGTGCTATGGTGAGTGTCTTCAGCAAGAGGAGAAATCACGTCCAAATGTTGAGAGGTTGTAGATATCAGACATTGTGGGCTGGGCAGACTGTTAAATCAGTACAGGTGATGAGCTGTTATGGAAAGAACATCAGACTTTAATGCTGGGAAGAGTACAAGTGTGTCCGAACAGTGCACCGAATACTCCTAAGGATGGGCCTCCACAGCCGACAACCCATGCATGTGCCAATGTTAACACCACGACATCGGCAACTATGACTGAAATGGGCACGCAACCATCATCTCTGGGTCTTGGAGCAGTGGCAGAGCATTGCATGGTCTGATGAATCCCAATACCTTCTTCATTATGCTGATGGGAGGATGCGAATCTGTCATTTTCCAGGGGAACAGCTTCCTGACATCTGTACTGTGGGAAGGACACAAGTTGGCAGTGGCTCAATTATGCTCTAGGGAACATTCATGTGGACATCCAAGGGTGCAGTGGAGCTCGTGCAAGGCATCATGACAGCCAATAAGTATCATACACTGATTGCAGACAACATACACCCCTTCATGACGACCATGTTTCCCAATGGCAGTGGCGGTTTTTAACAAGATAATGTGCCATGTCACAAGGCCAGGAGTGTAATGTAGTGACTCAAGGAACACAGTGGCAAGTTACAATTGACGTGCTGGCCCCCCAGTTTGCCAGATCTGAACCTGATTGAACACATCTGGGACATGTTTGAATTTGGCGTTAGAGCTCATCGGCCCCCTCTCCGAAATTTACGGGAATTAGATGACTTGTGTGGCAGATGTGTGCCAAACTCCCTCCAGCAATCTACCAAGGCCTCATTCCTTCCTTATAAAGATGCATCACCAAGGGCGGATTAATACAACGCGAGGCCCGTAGCAAATGTGAAGGAGAGGCCCTCGATTTTTACCGTCAGGGGGAAAATTGTAGAGCTAAAAAAAAAAAGGTCAAATCGCTGCTGTTATTTGTGCTAGTGGTGGAAAATACCAGCTATTGGGTAGGTGGTCATAATGTTTCTGGCTGATCGGTGTATAACAAGAACAGTGTTTTGATTAGGTAGACAGAAAACTTTCATTAGTTTGCTGAGCAGCACTGTAAATATCTCACAGTGAATTTGTTCTTGCTATTTCCAAATGATCCATTTTTGTTTTCTGAAGAGACAGTAACAGGACTGCCTCAGTAGAGTGAGAAAAGAGTTGATGATTTCTTACTGCAACAAGATGGTGCTCCACCTCATATTCATCTGGAGGCTAGGGAATATTTAAACTAACACCACATTGATGTCTCAGAAGTAGAGGCCACAGGTGATTAGATGCTCTTATTTTGACCTTTGTAAATGTGACTATCTGTGTGAATACATCAAGAATCAAGTCATTACACCCCTTTACCTATGACTATTTTGGATCTGAAGGTGCATATGTGAACTGCATTTGCAGATACTATCACTTATATATTGCATCATGTGTGGGGAGAATTGGACTATGATGTAAATTCAAACAGAGTGACAAAAGGTGCATATATCAAAGTTTGTAACACACTTAGGTAGTTTTGTTACATAAAAAAGGACAATGTGCACTGATTTTTTGAAACCTCAATAATCATTTCCAACAACCTTGTCTATCAATGATTGTACCATGTACTACAGAGGTACATTTGTTGCAAATTGTTTAAAACTAGACAATGAACAAAAGTTAGTAATTGTGTCTTGCAAAAACTTACCATATATTTTCCTGTAAAAACTGAATATATTCCAGAACGTTTTTAGCATAATACATATTAATCTCCCCATATGTAAAGAAAGCACCATATGGACTTTAAATCTCCAAGTGGTAAGTTTATGTCACAATATTCTTGATTTACAGTAATATTAGTATCAAAATTATATGACACTAAACTGCATGCAATTCCAAGATTGCTACATGGGGAGTACCCGTATAAGTAATATAAATTTAAATCTGTGTACATGTTGCATTCATCTGAAGCTTTTAATTTATTTCAAATGGTTTCAGAGAACACCATGATGACAATTTAAAAAAAAAAAAAGATTTATCCTAGTTTATTTGGAGCAATTTTTTTTAAAAAAATATAATTTAATGAATATTTCTTTATGTAAGCCTGCAAATTATCTTTACGATATTACAGAACTGTAGCTATCATATAAAAGAAATAGTTATACATAATATAATATAAGAGAAGGAAGCAATGATTTATAGATTTTATGAAATGCAAAACATTCTAACACCAAGGAGCCAACTAATATAATTGTATTTAAAGTACAAATAAATAGTAATGTCTATGTGTGTTCAAATAAATTGTAATGTCTTTGTGTAAAATGTTTGTTAAGTGTTTTACAGATTAGCCAATTGTGCACAAAATTCACAGAGCTGTCCGATTTTTTTTTTTTTTTTTTTAAACACCTCAATAAATTTTGTAAATAACTAAATGAATGCTGAGATTTCAACATGGCAAAAATGAAACATAAAAAACTTAAATAATGCCCTGTCAAATTTTACATTATAATATAGGTAACAATGAAAGGAAAGAAATGCCGCGAGGCAATATTTACATGGAAAAGAAAGGGAAAATACACCCAACACACACCAAAGTTGAAGGGAGGAGGGCAGCAGCAACACAGCACAACACACAAACAAAGAAAAAACAATATTTCGGGTGAAAATCCCCTTTTTCAAGTTAACAGAGAGGTGGCTGGTCTTGCGCAAGACTTGCGTAGGACGCAGCCACTCATAGAACACAACAGACCGTCGGAGGTGGTGGGGACAGCAACGATAATATAACCGCGAGTATACGAAAGATTAAAATGATCAAAAAAATATTAGTTATTAAAAATATATATAAAGAAAAAATATAATTGAAAATTAAAAAAAAAATAAAAAAAAAATGAAACTATTGAACTATAGTACTAGCCAGTGGTGGGTGTATAGCGTGAGGATGGAAGATGTTAATGGAAATTAAGGCCTGGGGGATGTCTGGTTTGAAGGATGTGTTGATATGCCAATTCCCACCTGCGGAGTTCAGATTGGGAGGTAGTGTCTGGAAGTACTCTAATGGCTCTTACTGTGAAGCAGTTATTAAGGTCACGGGTGTTGTGAGTACTGGCATGGTGAGCAACGGGGAGGTCCAGGTTTTGGGAGTAAACTGTCTGTCTGTGACCATTCATTCTGATGGATAATGAGTTTGAGGTCAGGCCAATGTAGGAACTTGGACAGTGGAGGCAGGTGAGCTGGTAAATGAGATGGGTGGTTGTACAGGTGGCATGACCTATTATGGGGTAGGTTTCACCAGTTGTAGGATTGCTATAGGTAGTGGTAGGTGGATGCATACCGCAAGTTTTGCAACGGGGTTTCTTACAAGGGAAGGATCCAAACGGTGGTTTAGGAACATCAGAGGCTTGATATTTATGTACAAGAATGTTTTTTAGATTAGGCGGTCTGCTGAAGGTGACTCGGGGTGTGGTGGGAAGGATAGTTGGAAGAATGCGGCGCATTTCAGGAAAGGATCTAAGAAAGTCATAGCCCAGACGAAGAATTTTGTTTAGGGATTCCAGGCCAGGGAAAAACTGGGTGAGAAAAACAGGGTTCTGATTGGCTTTAGGTTGTTTGTGTCGGTGTGGAGGACTGTCCCTGACCCTTGATACTTGTTTTTGAATTAGTTCTGGAGGATAATTGCGGTTTATGAGTGCCTGGGTCAGATTGTTGGTGTAGAGGGTAAAGGACTCGTGATCAGAGCTTATGCGTTTGCCACGAATGGCTAGGCTGTATGGACCCACGGTGAAAACCTCCTTCTTGACTTCTTGCACTCACTGAATAACTTCTCCTCCTTAAACTTCACCTGGTGCTACTCTCAGACTGACATCACTTTTCTGGATGTAGACATCTCTGTAGGGAATGGTCACTTACTCACCTCTGTCCACATAAAACCCACTAACCTACAACAATATCTCCATTTTGATAGCTGCCAGCCATATCACACAAAACATTCCATTACATACAGCCTAGCCATTCGGGGCAAACGCATATGTTCTGATCACGAGTCCTTTACCCTCTACACCAACAATCTGACCCAGGCACTCATAAACCGCAATTATCCTCCAGAACTAATTCATAAACAAGTATCAAGGGTCAGAGACAGTCCTCCACACTGACACAAACAACCTAAAGCCAATCAGAACCCTGTTTTTCTCACCCAGTTTTTCCCTGGCCTGGAATCCCTAAACAAAATTCTTCGTCTGGGCTATGACTTTCTTAGATCCTTTCCTGAAATGCGCCACATTCTTCCAACTATCCTTCCCACCACACCCCGAGTCACCTTCAGCAGACCGCCTAATCTAAAAAACATTCTTGTACATAAATATCAAGCCTCTGATGCTTCTAAACCACCGTTTGGATCCTTCCCTTGTAAGAAACCCCGTTGCAAAACTTGCGGTATGCATCCACCTACCACTACCTATAGCAATCCTACAACTGGTGAAACCTACCCCATAATAGGTCATGCCACCTATACAACCACCCATCTCATTTACCAGCTCACCTGCCTCCACTGTCCAAGTTCCTACATTGGCCTGACCTCAAACTCATTATCCATCAGAATGAATGGTCACAGACAGACAGTTTACTCCCAAAACCTGGACCTCCCCGTTGCTCACCATGCCAGTACTCACAACACCCGTGACCTTAATAACTGCTTCACAGTAAGAGCCATTAGAGTACTTCCAGACACTACCTCCCAATCTGAACTCTGCAGGTGGGAATTGGCATATCAACACATCCTTCAAACCAGACATCCCCCAGGCCTTAATTTCCGTTAACATCTTCCATCCTCACCCTATACACCCACCACTGGCTAGTACTATAGTTCAATAGTTTCATAATTTTTTAAATTTTTTTTTTAATTTTCAATTTTATTTTTTCTTTATATATATTTTTAATAACTAATATTTTTTTTTGATCATTTTAATCTTTCGTATACTCGTGGTTATATTATCGTTGCTGCCCCCACCACCTCCGACGGTCTGTTGCGTTCTATGAGTGGCTGCGTCCTACGCAAGTCTTGCGCCAGACCAGCCACCTCTCTGTTAACTTGAAAAAGGGGATTTTCACCCGAAATATTGTTTTTTCTTTGTTTGAGTGTTGTGCTGTGTTGCTGCTGCCCTCCTCCCTTCAACTTTGGTGAGTGTTGGGTGCATTTTCCCTTTCTTTTCCATGTATTTACATTATAATAATTTTATTTGACATCAAAGTTATTTCTGGCATGCTAGAATAACTTAGCTAACTGCGCAGCCTACAAATGCTTATCACCCAGCATATTTTCAGTGCCAAATACACATGCTTATCAAAAAATGGGACTATTTACAAAGTTACTGATTAGAGAAATGAAGAGCTTCTTCAAGTATATCATGCTAAATGTTCACAACCTTCAAAAAATTATAAGATATGATCAGAGATTGTACAGTGCTGGCAGATCTAGGAATTTTCCTAGCCAGGGCAAAAACTGCGAGATTGCTGCCTCCTGCTCTTTGAACATTATTTCATTATTTTGTCAGTATGTGTGCTGTCGCCCTGATTGTCACTGCCCCGGGCAGACATGGAGCAGAAAAAAAAGGTCGCTGTAACATAAACTGCGCCCTTCAATACAATTTTGCCACCCATTAAATGCTGCTTCATTTTACACATTTGTAGAAGGAAGAAAAATAACAATTAGATAATGGTGACAAAGAAACTGCTGTTAAAAAATTAAAATAAGATAGGGTAAGGAGAAAACCTGTTTCTTATCACAGATGAAGGCAGGAGAACCAGATGAATGCAAAAAATATAAACACACTTTACTATATTTTGCAAAAATACCTCCTCACGTAGGAGGCAAGATGTATGGCAAGGGAAATCGCATACACATTCAGACCTACCTCATGAATTAACCAAAGTTGAAACAAGAGGGAAGGTTGGGAGGAAGAAAGTTGAACAACGATAATTGTGGTACAGAATAATCTCTGTGATGACCAGTCATGGTAAAATAATTTTATTTTCCTTTTTTTCAGAGATATAATTTCAATCAGTTACAAGTGACAAAAGTAAATAAACAAAATTAGAATGATAAAAATCATAATAATAAAATATACAGTAAAAATATATTTGCAAATTGACTCTAAATTTGTAAAATTACAGGTTTACAGGTGGGGTCTTAGTGTAGGCATATCTGGTGTCTAGGATGTGTTGATAGGCCAGTTCCCATCTACAGAGTTACATATAGGTAGTGGTGTGTGAAAATTCCCCTCTCCCCCTTGTTTTGTCTTTGGTTACTTCATGTGGTAGGTCTGGATCTGTGCACCTCTTTCTCCCTGTCATAAGTCTTACCTCCTATATGAGAAAAATAACAGAGTAATGCACAGGTTTTTCTGCAAGAATGTTCTGTTTACTGTATTTAGATTGTAAAATCGAATAATAATCTTTAAATATGGATTCCATTAAATGTTGTTAAACAGAGGTTCTGGATAAGGGATAAATTTTCACAATACATTCTGGGTCAAGGCACATCTAACATGTGCTTGTATTCTATCAATCCTAGGCAAAATTGCCCTACTGACAATTCATTGTATCTACATGAGCAATTTGTTCTTAAAACAATATCTGTCAAAAAAACATAATATTATGGCCTCCTGTTTCATTGTGTTGTGGTTCACTGGAAAATGGCAGATATTTTGAGCAACAGGCATATTGAACTCATTATTTTTAATAACTGCTTTTAAATGATCTTTTTTACTTCAATATTTATATTTGATAGCATGTTTTAATGCACAAATACCCACTGATCATACATTTACAACTTCAGGAGTACAGTTTTTCTTTATGTTGCAATTTCAATAAACAGCACTGCTTTTAACCTTATGGACCATACTGCGGTTCATTTAATTTGAAATAATGGCTTTGTAAACTAAAAGTTTCTGTGACTGGAACTTTGATCTTAGCCAAAATAGAACATATCAGAAATTCAGCAACATATTGAATGACTGTATTTGCAGATGAATGTGACATGCGACACCTGTACAAGAAGTGTGAGCGTTGCACTGAGGCAGTACCAGAAGATTATTTTGATGTCCATGTCGGCTCTGCAGAATGTGTTCGTAAGTAGATACTACTGCAGAAAGCAATAACTATGAATAAATCTTGTATTAAAAAGGTGAATACATAATTTTTATTTTGATATCTGGCACCTTAGTTGGTTTCCCCTCCCTCCCCAATATAGCCCCATGCAATGAATTGTTCATTCAGCTATCACATTTGGCTTTTCCCCCATACGTAAATGTAAAGTTGCATCATACTGTACTTTCTTCACTTTGGATGGATTGGTTATAGCTTATTACAAGCCTTCACTGACAGGTTTGTGCCTTCCTCCATACTGACATCTGATATTATTTAGATTTTCACTTAAAATTTTTAAATAACAGAATCATGTAATGTACGTGGATTAGACCACAAGTTTAGTAGGATTTGCTTGTTCTGACATCTTTAATTTTGTTTCTCTTTCTTTCTAATGAGAACTAGAAGGAAACTATATGGAACTGCAAGGATAGTTTACTAGGATCCCTTAACAAAAAAATTATCTTGCATAAAAATATAAATAGTACACAAAAAGTAATTCCCTGTAATTTAATGAGTAGTACTTAATGGATCCAATACTATGTCTAAATAAATATTAATGGATCCAATACTATGTCTAAATAAATATTTGAATAGTGGGGAAAATTTTCTTTTGTAGATGAGAGAATAAGGGATCAGAACAAATAACAAAGATAAATGATGAACAATTTACCAGAAACACTGAAAGAATTTAAAATTCTTAAAGGGAAAAAGGTTTAGGGTTGTAATATTGCAATCAATGAAATTTAAGATAAAGAAACTATTTTCACGAAGGCATTTGCTCTATCGCAATTAAATTACATTACTAAAAATAAATTTTAAACCTCTTCGCTTGTTTTATATCCCATTTGATCTGTGTTACCGACCATGGTGGGTGAGCAGCAATCCTTTGGCTTCACGTTCAGGAAGTTCGAATCCCCATCCGGCCATCAACATTTAGGTTTTCTATGGTTTCCCCAAATAATTCCAGGTGAAAGCTGAGATCCTTCCCTTCACTTATCCCCAGTCCTTTCCTGCCTCAGTGAGGTGTAAAGCCATTAGCAAAAAATCATTTCATGTTTAATGCTGACCTGCCTTTAAAATGATAAACGTTTTTTAATACATGACTTACAAAGATAAAGGAAAAAAGAGAGAGAGATGATTTGAAGATAATGAAATGTGTAGTTAAATAACAACTCATACTGATGGAAGTTTCTTTTTTTCTTTACTATTCAAACTGCTTGATTTCAAATGAAATATTCAATGATTTATCAATTTTTTAAAAAATAGTGTCAGCACCAGCTGAAAGATCTTTCATTTCATTCAAAGCTGAATGTGGGGAAAAAATATAATCTCAATTGTGACAAATTGCATGTGGTGACTCATGGGCATTATATAAAGGCTTTCACCACAATAAGAAAAATAATAAAACTGACAGAAGACAAAAGTTATATTAGTTACAGTTTAAAATACTCACTTCCTGGCCACACTTATATTTAGAACTAGCTGTTACCCACAACTTTGTACGTGTGGACTTCGAATTTCATTGTCAAAATTGGATATCAAAAACTGTTAGTAATGTAAGATTTGTCCCAAACAATTCTGAGTTGGCATAATATAACATTAGCAAGCAAGCACGTTAACTACTGAGCTACCAGCCCACTATACAGTTAGGTACTACAGAGTTACAAGTACTAAGTATCTGTCTACCGCCATTCTGGTAATTTTTCAAAATTACACCACAAAATGTATTATTTATACAGAAAAAGAATCCTATGTCCATCCTAATACCAAATCGCATATCCTTGTGAAATTTTATCACTATCGGATTAGCCTTTTAGCCCAAGAAACATAACAAACAGACAGACAGAGTTATTTTCGCATTTATAATATTAGTATAGATTAGTAAGCAGTTACTTCTTTAATAGCCTTATTTTGCATGACTTGTACTACTGTTTGTGAAAATTGCACTACCAAGGAGACATGATTACAATGAAATTTATTCCACATCTTAGGGACATGACAATACACAAATGATCAGATTTACAGAAGTGTAGATGCACAATGACCATGATAATTCAGTATGATGTGAAGCTGCCACATGCTACAATCAGAGCCTCCAGATCTCGTGGCCTGGATATGCTGCTGGTGAACATACTGCCACGCGGTTGCAAGCACGTCCACAAAACATCGACATTGATTGTAAAAGGACAAGAATGAACAGGCCAAGGAAATAGTGGTACTTATTGTTGTTCAAAGAAGGCTTGCACATATGGTCGGACATTTCTTTGTGGTGGAGTTGACTGCAGACCCCGATTTAGCACTTACTGTTCAGATTGCCCTCAATAAGTAGGACTCATTTTCACCTGTATGTTGCTTAACACTGATTACATTTACGACTGTAGTGTCTAACATATACGTGGCCATCACTGTAGGATAAACTGAAGTGTGATTTGTCCAAAAACACTACATTTTTCCACTCAGTACACCAGTGATGGCATAAACATTACAATCTGAGAAATTCGTGGTTTCTGGTCAGTGGAAGCAGATGAAATGGCATGAATGCTACCATTCCAGCCCACAGCAGACAGAATTCTAACCAATAACATAGACATCTACACATCCGTTGATGTGCTCCATCACTTTGGACAAAGCTCCTCTTACAGCCATGATGGCGGTTATGGTCACATTGTGTAGTCCAGTGCCCCTCTTCTACCTACAGGTTTAATTCACATGCTGATATTGCACCGTTTGTCATTGGCAAAGCATACATGCACTTTCTTGCAAGTTTCTACCTTGTTTGAGGATTCTACACAGACTGAGCATAGTTTAATATTGACTTGCCCAGTCACACAAAAGAGGATGCTGCTGAACCTAAGTGCGAGCCGACCCTCTGCAGTTCTTAATCACTTAATATTGTTCCACGGTTCTACACATTCTCCCATTTTACAGTGCTTCAGGCCATTCTTTCTGGGTGTTGTAATTTTCACAAACCATTAAATGTCATTATTACATAACCTTTGTAAGGCCTAACATTGCATGGGGGCTAAGCAACACACTGACTTAACTGTGAACAATAATGTTCATGACTGTGAGGCTTTCTGGTACCTATAATGTTTTAATAACACGGCCGCCAAACGATTGATATGCCCTCAAATGTGAAAGGGAAAAAGAAATGAGTTCACTGTACACTTTTTCAGTCACAAAAGATATACTCTTTCAAAATTTCCACTTTACAATAACAGTATTAGAATTATGAATAAAGCGACCGGACAACAGTTTCAAAGAAGATTGTACGTAAAGCACACTCGCGAGAAGGGACAAACTTTCATCAAGCCCCCTAACTTTGATGAAAGTGAAGCTATGGCATTTTTAAATATACTACGCCGACCAACCACATCGAGCAACTCGCTCTACATTACGACATGAAGTTAACTGTTTGAAAACTACTCGTAGAATGAGCGCCAGCCCAGATGTCTGCCTTCTATTTATTGGATCAGTTGACTTTGTGACATCAGCAAAAACCTTTGAAAATTTATATCACGAAAAATATTTAATAGTTTGAATCGTGATTACTATCTGAGATTCTTGATATCTTATTCTATCTGTTTTGACTGGGTTTAATCTTAAAGATGGTTTCTATCAAATTAATTTTAAATCCTATTACATCATCAGTCTGCAGGCCTTATCTAACAATCATGACAATCTATCTCCAAAATCTCATAGATGCAGTAAACTTTCTACAGGAACCTATATATATTTTTAACCCTCTTAATTTGCTCTATCTTCTGATATAAATTTCTTGTTTTTATCTCTTTTACTTAAAATTTCATTTTTTTTCCTCTTAACTAAAAATCGTAATTATACTTTGCCTGATTACTTGACCTCACATTCAAAATACTCTAGAAGGTGCTGATAACTGATCATAAAAGATCAGCTGCAACTTTATGCATTTGTTAGTTATTTCAACTTTCCTCATTGACTGTGTGACTTACAAATGTAAACAAATCAAATTATCTCTTAAACTAAATTTTTCCGGGCATAATGAATACACTTTAAAATTATCCTTATGATGAGTTTTAGTGGTGGAAATGAATGCAAGAACTATACTACGGTAAAGGTTGAAAAACTAATTTTTGTCTTTTTAATTTTAATTTAATTTAATTGCAATGGAGCACAGGCTCCGGTGGCAATATCCCTACACACCCATCTTCCCCCTATCCTGCACCCACCTACATTTGCCCTCTACAAATTTTATCTTTAAATTCCTTCAAAGTTTTCGGTAAATTATTCATCATTTCTCTTGGTAACTCATTCCAATCCCTGACACCCTTACCTAAAAAAGAGAATCTTCCCACACCCTTGTGCCTGAAATCGAGTGCCAGCTTGTAGTCATGGTCATCTTTTCCCTTCCATGCACTACTTTTCATACCTATTGCAATATCTTTCCATGCCTCATCACCAGTATATGCCCTGTACACTCCCATGACCCTCCTCATCCTCCTCCTGTCTTGCAATGAATCCCATTCCAGCTCCTTTATCATATCCGTCACTGATTGCATTCTGTGATAATTTCCAGAAACAAATCTAGCATCCCTTTTTTGCACCCTCTCCAACTCCTGTATTTGATACGTAAAATGAGGGTCCCATACTACACTACCATATTCGAGCAATGGTCTGACCAAAGTTTTGTAACCCAATTCCTTGACTTCTCTCGTACATCCCCTCATCACTCTCTCCAACAAATGCAGAACTTTGAAACCTTTTGCTACCACCTGTCCTATGTGTCCTGCCCAGTTAAGTTTGTTATCAAAAGTAATTCCATGATATTTGCATTTCAAGTCTTCAGCAAGCAATTCTTTCGCCACCTTATATTCATAATTAACCTTTTGTTTTTTATTTGTGTATCTAATAAGCTGACTCTTCTTTGCATTTATCTTCATTCCATGTTTACCAACCCAATTAGATATCCTGTCCAGATCACCCTGCAACTGTTTACAATCCTCTATCGTTTTGATTCTTTTATACAGCATTATGTCATCTGCAAATAATCTAATTTCAGATAGTAAACAATCAACACAATTATTCATTAGAATAATGAATAGCAATGGTCCCAATACGCTACCCTGTGGCTCTCCCATTTTTACTTCCACTTCTTTTGATACTACATTTCCTACCATAACTTTCTGTTTTCTACCTTTTATAAATTCTTCTACCCAGCAAATGACTTTCTTATCCACTCCAATGGTTTTTACCTTATTTACTACCATTTTATGGCTTACTCTGTCAAACGCCTTAGACAGATCTAGTGCTACACTATCAATTTGGCCTCCCTTGTCCATTTCATCTGAAATATCTTGCATATATCCCACCAACTGAGATTCGCATGAATATCCTTGCCTGAAACCATGTTGTCTGCTTGAAAACCAATTACGTTCCTCACATATATTTCTGATGTGGTTGCATATCAATCTTTCCATTAATTTACCTACCACTGATGTCAAACTGATTGGCCTGTAATTCTCAACTCTATTTCTCACCCCTCCCTTATGTACCGGTACTACTATTGCACTTTTCCAGTCCTGTGGTAAGCAGCAAGTGTCTAGACTAAATTTAAATAATATTTCAAGATAAGGTACAATGTCACATCCGGCTATCTTTAAGATATCTGTAGTAATATTATCTTCACCAGCCCCTTTATGTTTTTTCAGCTTTCTTATTTCCTTCATGATTTCCTCAGGATGGATATCAAATTTTTTACTATCGTCATTTCTAATTGTGTTGTTAAGCTCGTTCTCCGAATTAGCCCCTCCTGTTTCTGATTCATTGTCCCTAATGCCTTCACTGAACCAGTTACTCAAAATCTCTGCCTTTTTCAAATCCTCAGTAACTTCTTCTCCATCCTTATCTATAAGTGTCTCTACATCCTCCCTTCCCCTCAGTTTCCGTCTTCCACATGGGTAGCCTTGAAATCGAATTATAAAGCATGTAACTATTGGGAATAGCTAGTAGAAATGCTTTTGGTGAGCATTTCATTTTTATTCCAACAAGCTATATTTTTATTTTTAAACTAGCATTTGCCCGCTGCTTCACGCGCGCGTGCCTTGGCAGGTGTAGAAATTATTTACCGATTTTATTCTCTTATCAGACATTAACGTGGAAAGGCATGAACTGTTAATGTATTCAAAATAGTTTCGTTTGTTTCGGTTAATACGTTAGGTTCGGTTTTCATACTGATGTCAGAGAGTTGTTTTATTCATATTTTAACGTGATGCAATTGATTCAATAGTAGAAAAGGTTCCTGAAAAATTAACAGTAGTAATTCGTGGTTGTAATTATTGGGGGAAGTATAAACATTTATTGTTTAGAAAGGCTTTTATTTTTGCGTTATAAGTAAATAAAGCAATGCTTAAGATAAATAATATACTATCTTCAGCATACTTCGTAGGTCACTCATTGTAATGCCTCTGTGTAGACCACGTTTCTGGTCTGATTGTTCATTGTACATATGTACAGGCATGATCTGCCACTCACCCTGGAGCAAGCAACGTATAGCTGGCCGTGCGGGAAACATGGTGTCCGAAGATCAATGCCTACAGTTCCTAGTGTCTGTCCCTGATACTTGTTAATTGTCATGGCAAAACATAACGTTACGGGAAATTGTAGGCGCTTAAATTTGAACGGGAAGTTTGAAGGAACCAATGGTATTCGTGGAATGAATACTTCCTCTCCTCGTCCACATCCTGTTAAAATAACGGCCTCAATGATGTTTTTGTGCAATGATTTCACCAGAAGTCTAGTCCCATTGCACAGCTGTCGTGGTGATATGTTTCTCATTAGCATAATTGGAGTACCAACTTTTATATTCAGTTCATGCGCGGGAAGACCAGATGCGCTGAGGGAATTTAAGAACTCGGTTGGGTAAGTAGTCTCGTCGGCTTGATCTTCAACCGTGTTTATAGCGACGTAAGTCATCGACGTTGTTTTGATCATATCCAGGATATACTTATTGATGACATTCACGTCTTCATTCCTGGGTGCCAGTATCACACGTTCACAAAACCAAGATTTTTCTTTGTTGGTAATATTTACTATGTCAGGATACACACTCGAAATTAGATCATCGATGTTTGGCACCATAATACAAAGTGACGAAGTCAATTTTATTTTTCCGTTTATTTCTGGCATGGTTCCTTCGCCAATTGCTAACAGAATTTTGGAAAATTGTTGAGACTCTGGATCTGCTCGGAGATATGTTCTCATGTTCGTTTTTAAAGAATACTTTTGTATGCTGAACCATAAAGATGACTGTTTTATACATGTATTCACTTCATCCGCCCTTGTACCTCTTGGCACTACAGATAGCGTTTGGCGGAAATCTCCAGAAAAAAGAAATGTAATGCCACCCATTATTCTGTTATTATTACGAATGTCTCGTAACGAACGATCAACAGCCTCAATTGCATTTTTGTGTGCCATAGTGCATTCGTCCCATATAATAAGTTCACATGTTCTGATATCTTCGGCTTTGTTACCCTGTTTGGATATGTCACATACTGCACTGTCATTGAACTCGATGTTCAGTGGAATATTGAAGCAGGAATGCGCGGTCTTCCCTCTTGGTAGCAACGTTGCTGCAATACCTGATGATGCTACAGCTAACGCATTTTTATGTTCGCTACGCACTTTATTTTGTAACGTTAAGAAAGCTGTTATTATAATCATTATGTGTAATTTTTTTGGCGATTTTATGTGTAAACTTTGCCTGGGATTATATAGCTAGGTATAAGCTTTGTTAAGGATGTATCTGTGGATATAATGAAAAATATTGTTTCCTTGATACTTAACTAAAAAAAGTTTATTTTTAAATGTGGATACCGAGGATTGCAACATAACCGCGGTGCCATAAATTTATGTAAATATAGCAGTAATCTACGACTTAGTCCTCTTGGAAGTGTGCTGAAATATAAAAATTCGTTACCAATAATCACAGCATCTCAATTTTTCTGATTTATTTATTTTTTGTTGTTTGGATATTGGTTTTATTTTATGTTGATACACCATCAATTATTCCTGCTTTAAAATAGAAATTTACGTGAATTGGAGCTACTCTTGATTTCAAATCGTCGTATCATTACTGTCATTATTTCAGTCAGATAGAATTAATCCAAAAATGTTGAGATGTGATCATGGTACAGTTTATGTAGTAACGTGCATGTAACTGAAACAATTATTTCTGAGTGGCAATATTATGGCAAGTTGTGAATCGCTTGAAATGCAACCTGACAGCTGATATGATGCTTTGTTATAGGCCTAAGAGACGATGCCTGCAGCTTTATAATCTACGCGGTGTAGCATTAGGATATGAAACATTTTTAATTTAAGTTTCTTTCAATATAGCCGTATTTTCTATGTAATTATTTCAGTCGCATGTAAGTACCTGGCGAAACAACAGCCTGGACCAGATGACAATTGACTCGTTTTGTTTAGCATCAGGCATAACGGGTTTAGTTTTAAAATTTACGCGGTGTAGAATAGAATTTTAGGATGCCTAGTTATATTTGAAATAAAAATTCGTTACCAATAATCACAGCATCTCAATTTTTTCTGATTTATTTATTTTTTGCTGTTTGGATATTGGTTTTTATTTTATGTTGATACACCATCAATTATTCCTGCTTTAAAATAGAAATTTACATGAATTGGAGTTAATCTTGGTTTCAAATCGTCGTATCATTAATGTCATTATTTCAGTCAGATATAATTAATTCAAAAATGTCAAAATGGATCACGGTACAGTATATGTACTAATGTGCATGTAACTCAAGCAATTATTTCTGAGTGGCAAAATTATCGCACGTTGTAAATCGATTGAAATGCAACCTGGACAGTGATGACAGCTGATATGCTTTGTTATAGGCCAAAGGGACGATGCTTTTAGCTTTATAATTTACGCGGTGTAGCATTAGGATATGAAAATTTTTTTATTTGAGTTTCTTTCAGTATATCCGTATTTTCTATGTAATTATTTGAGTCGCATGTACCTGAATTTTCGGATGCCTAGTTATATTTGCACGTTATAGCCACGAGACATATTAATCGAATAAAGTACTTCCAAATATGTGCAATTCCGCACATGTCATTATGAAAGAAGTATGTTTTATTACTTGCTGATATTTATAATAGCTGTTTTTCAGACATCGCTCTTCGAGAAAAAACTGAATTTCGTATTAAGTATTGGCTTATTGTGGCTGTATTGTACAGCGTTCACGGAGCAATTTTGTTCCAGAGACAAACTGTATAACAGTCTACCAGAGACAATACATGTCTTCAATAATAGTAATATAACTTTTTCGTAATTCAACAGACCTGTTACGATTCAAGTAAATGCTGATTATACTTGATTCACGTATTCTTTTTATTTTGAAGTACTGCGGTCCAGAAAAATGAATTGCAGAAGTAAAAAAGAAAAAAAAAAAAAAAAAGAGAAATCCTAAATTTTGTCAGGTCTCTTTATGAAAGGAGTGACCGTCTGAATGTGTATAATTATCTGTGGTCTACAGTTTCACATTTCAGAAGTTTTTTACTGACTTGCTTCTTCCCATGGTACATATTAGTCATTAGCTACTTCTGCAGATGTTGATCAGCAACATTAGCTTTAAAAATTTGGAAACACCATGCAAATTGATGCGGTAGTTTTTGCGTTATTAGAGATCAAGCCTCACTACAAACGCAGCTTGCTTACAGATTTATAATAGTATAGATAAACAAACATGCTATGGATATTTAAAATAGCAGGGTGGTATTAAAATTATCTGTCAGAACTTGTATGAGGATAAAAACTAATGTATTCACTGTAACCTGTGCAGGTGTTAATATAATTTAATGTTTCTCAAGTGCTTGCTCATAAGAATGGTGGCACTGATTAAAATGGAAGCACAATATAATCTCTCTTTCCTAGTCACCACTTAATACAATTTAAACTAACAAAACGCTATTGCTTGCGACAACCTCAATAACACAAATTTCTTGATTGCGCTGAAGCACATCAGTAACAGAAACTTAATCCACCACAGTCTCTCTCTCTGGCTTAACTTCACTTTACATAAACAACGGAGTCCATTCAGTCCCTGTGACAGTTGAAGTAAACATATCACTAACCAAAGTAAGAAACAGTAAGGCTGCAAGGAAACTTAAAACAAAATGAAAACAAATGAACAGTATTTCAAGTGAAACTGTAATCATGGTGAGATAGAGATTGATAAGTGTAGTGTATTGTGTGTTTGTGCCTACAAACATAGTGATATCACATGTTTCAAATGTAGTGATTAATTGAAAATGTCAGGTATTTATGTTTATGTCTGTCTTGCATTGTTACAACTCTCTTGCTTCCAGATTTTTTTTTTGAACAGAGCTTAATTGCATATGTTAGAATTCACATTCCCTTGAAGCAATTTTGTGTCCCACTGTTATTATCTAAATTCATTAACCATTGTACAACAGAAGTATGGGTGCTACAATACCCATCAAATGAAAACTTGAGGACTGGTTTCAGAAACTTGATGATGCAGGGTTAGTGTTATATTATGCTCCATTGAAAATAGATTGGTGGAACATACCACCTGCTACTGGCAAGTGTACAGCTATGAAAATGAAAAGTTCCAGGATCTCATTTATACATTACATTCTCTGACAAAGAAAATAATTGATGCAATTACACATAGTTAAGGTCATAGTGTGTAAAAAAGTTAAACTATAATGCAAAGGCACCAAAACTTCAAGATGATGCTACCCTTCTTATATCCCAAATTTACAAAGCTTTGCTGCACGTAAATTTTAGATTTCTGATGGGGATATCTTTTCCTTTGCCAAGTCTCACTTCTAAAATGATTAAGGTTTTGTACTCAAATATCGTAAAGTGTGTTCGTGTTTTTGAGATTCTCCTGCCTTCATCTGTGATGGGTTATTTTTCTTATCCTTCCTTGTTTTTAACCTTAATAATTTCATTTCCTGATGAAGAAAATGATAAACTGTCTTACTCCACATCATAAAAACAAATCCTTGAGATTAAATTACTAAATTTTAAGTGGCAACGAATAAATAATTGTTTGTCTCTGGTATCCTATGTGATGTCGACATTATTTGCAGCTGTGGAGCCGTCAGGTTCAGCCAACCACTGCCCAATGTGCCACAGCAGCATCCCTCCTTGGGAAGAAGGTTGGCGGCAGCATCTTATCAACCTGCCTTGCCCTAAGCATCCTCGCAAGAAACACATCAAAAACCGTAAGTGAAAGAAAAAGAAAGGAGAAAGAATGAGCGTTATAATTTTGTAGGAATTTGTTTTGCTGTCAGAGGGAATACATCCAAAAGTTTTAAACTTTTGTCTGTCTCCATGTTTTTGTGTATCTGTGCAATCCTACTTTAATCTGTGGTGAAATGGTTTCAAAAATAATTGCATAATTTGCAATCTCTTAGGTGTTAAAAATTCCTGAAATTCCATTAGAGTCAGACATGAAAATACCTATTTATAAGTTTCATTTTATGACCCCAAACATGATTTATATTTGCTTTAAATCAGACCAGTAGAGAGTATTGTTGAATACTGATCGTGTCACATAGATAGAGTTATCAAGCTTATGCATGGGATAAGGGATATGCTGAACACAGTGCATCAATTCGTGATTCAGGTTACTAATATTCAATCTGGTTTAGGGACACAATCAATTCTATAAGAGATCCCATTCAATCAAAAAACTAAAAATAATTATCACCACAATTACTTTTTCCAATCACCAAAAGAAATAACTTTATTTGAAGTTCCTCGAAACAGAAATTCAATGATGAAAGCAGTACCGGATTAACCACGTAGCAGGAGGTAGCAAATGCTACAGGCCTCGCGCCTTCTAGGGGGCCTCGCTAGACGGCGACTTTTTTTTTTTAGCTCTACAATTTTCCCCCAGATGGCAAAAATCGAGGGCCTCTTCTTCACATTTGCTACGGGCCTCGCGCAGTCTTAATCCGGCCCTGGATGAAAGTGATTGGGCTATGGAATGTTATGTCCACTCACTTTTTACAATGCTTCTAGTCATAAACAACAAGAATTACCCCAGAAATCAACAAGAGAGTTGAATAAACTCCACTGTATTGTCATAACAGCAGCACCTGTAAAATAACCTAACAACTATTGACAACACTGTATAAAAACTCAACATAGTAAAATAATAATTTACCAGACGAGAAAGAAATCCATGACATAATCCAAGGTCTGAAAAACAATAAAGCTGCAGGGGAAGATCTGATTGTTGCAGAATTGTGGAAAGAGGCAGGTATTCAAGCAAGGCAGGAACTGACAAACATACTGCAGGAAATCTGGCGAACAGAAAAAAATTCCTGATGAATGGAAGAACGCACTGATACACCCATTGCACAAGAATGGTGACAAAACAGATGTGAACAATTAAAGAGGAATTTCCCTGGTAGCAGTGATATATAAGATACTGTCATAAGCTCTTCAAAACAGAATTTAACCAGTAATAGAAAAACAAATTGGAGAATACCAAGGTGGGTTCAAAAAATGACGATCCTAAATCTGAAAACTGTAATACGAGACAGGGTTACAAAGAACAAAAACTATGTTATAGTTTATGTGGACTTCAAGAAAGCCTACGTCTCAGTATATAGAGTCTCATTACTGAACATTTTACAGGAATTTGGTGTCCACTCAAAATCGGTCAACATAATCAGGCAGACCCTCACTGGAACAAATTCAAAAGTGAAATTTATGGGAGAGATCTCAGAGGAATTTAAAATAAAAACTGGTGTCAGGCAGGGAGATGGGCTTTCCCCAATTCTTTTCAATTGTGTTTTGGAGAAGGTAATAAGAGTATGGGAAGAGAAACTCAAGGAAAGGGGAATTCACCATGAGAAAAGATTAGGTTCAAAGCACAAAGGGGTTGGGATAAACTGTTTGGCCTTCGCTGATGACATAGCGGTTCTTTCTGA
This sequence comes from Vandiemenella viatica, assembly GCA_031002005.1. Lineage (NCBI taxonomy): Eukaryota > Metazoa > Arthropoda > Insecta > Orthoptera > Morabidae > Vandiemenella > Vandiemenella viatica. The sequence goes on from CM061919.1 coordinate 240,277,725, forward strand.
AAGTATAGAAACCACACTCAAACAAATCAACCTTCTGAAAGATATAACAGGACTTCAGATCTCTTTTGAGAAGACTAAATTCATGACCAATATTAGGGATTCGCCCACAGTACTAAACACTACGGAAAAATTAACAAGATCAATAAATTTAAATATCTAGTTGAAGTAATCAGATTAATGGGCTTGATAAGGAAGCAAATATATCAAGAGCAAGAAAACTAGAACTAGCATACCAATTGACTAAAGATACGTACAATAAAAAGAATCTATCAATGAAAACTAAAACCAAACACTACAACACCGTAATAAACCAGAACAACTGTATGCCTCAGAATGCTTGTTCTCTATGAAAACTGGAGAAATAGAAGAGATAGAGAAAAGGGAAAGGAAAATCTTGAGAAAAATTTGGGGACCACTAAGAATTGAAAATGGTGAGTTTAGACACCGGAGGAATAAAGACCTATACAAAGAAGAAGAAATTGAAAGGATATCAGACATGATCAGAAAGAGGAGAAACAGTTTTTTTTGTCATATAATGAGAATGGATAACAATAGACTTACAAAAAGAATTTTCAATCATGTTTACAAGAGTAAGAAGGACAATGAGTGGATCCAAGGAGTAAATAAAGATATGATTGAGATCGGAATAACAGAAGATTTAATACAAGATAGAGCAACTTTTATGTGTTCCCAGGAGAAGAGGAAATGTAGTAACATATAGACAGAATAAAGGAGGAAACAGCAGAGAGGATGAAGAACTATTGGAAGTCAAGAAAAGAAGTATCGAAATGAATGCACGGAATTACTTTTCATGGTCCTTAGATGGCCAATATCGAATAGAAGAAGAAATCACTACTGGGACCTGGCAGTGTGGCTCAGTGGATCAGAGAGGTACAACAGGGGCCAGGCACAAGGCCAGGGTACTGTGTACCAGCTATCCTGACTGCGGTTTTTAGACGATTTTCTGCAGCCATCAAGGCAAATGCTGGGACAGTCCCTATTCCCCACCTCATAAACTTCTTACACAAAAAGATAATACATTTATCACACAAAGAACCTAGTTAAACATTTTACTTCCCCCATTAATGCATAGTATGACCTGGTTGCAGATAAAAATTCTTGCATCAGGAAGGGCAAGCAGTTGTAAAACCAAAGTTCCAAATTTTACCATGCTAACGATGAGTAAAACTCACAAAGCACAGCCAATCCCAAAATTTTGGTAAAAGGTGGTGAAGAAGAAGAAATAACATTATTGCTCTTTTTTTTATACAGTTGATTTGATGCAATTTAATCTTCACCAACAGTCATTATGATGCTCATTGGAAGTTTGATATACAGTATCAGGATAATTTGCCCCTGCACATTTTTGTTAACCATCCACAAATAACACAGAAAAATGAAATCTTGTACAGAAATAATCCTGAGGTTATATCCAAGGCATAGTTCAAATTGACTAAGCACAAGAAACTTTCTCAAAAGTTCAAAAATGTTTAACTTTGTCAATTATAGCTCGCAAATTTATCATTCTCAGAGATTTTAGGAAAATATCACAGTCATCTGTAATGACCGAGTGAAGTAAATTTTACTTTTGGATTCAGTTAAATGATTAAGATTCGACATTGTGAACCTATTTTAGAGAGATGGCTTCTTACTGTTATGGATTTAATTTAATGCGCATGGGGAATTCATCCCTATGAATGGGTCTAATAACACTGTATTGCCTGTTCTGATCAGTGATTCAGAAAATTTCTGAAACCATTTCCACCTTAAAATAGTCCCATTAATAACAATAACTTGGAAGACCAATAGTGGGTGTTAGTAACATCAGTTGAATATGACAGACAAATAGATAAACAAATTCTTGGAATATATCAGCAACAAATTTAATCCTTTAATTCTAAAGAATTATTAAAAAAGTTCTGAACCTTGACAGTAGTTGACTCAGTTGATTAATCTATGATATAATAATAAATTTATAGATTATTGTTTAATCAGTAAGATCACCCAAGATTTTGAATTTCTCATTTTAACGTTTGTTAAAATTGCTCACGGTCAAGGCTAACATCTGCCCCATAAATATATCTCTTTTACGTATTTACAGTCACAGTTTTGCAGTATTTCTATAAAAATAAAGTAGTTGGATGGAATTGTGACAACATCACAGTACAAAATTATGTCTTGCAAAGATGTGTTTAATGGATTAAATTTGAAGACACTAAAACTGATATAAAATTAATCTAAATCAACAACCCTAGAGAGGTGGTATAATATTCTTAAGAAAGTAACAGCACACCAAGATCACTATGGCTCTGTTATCATGTCCGACACTTAAAGTGGCATTAACTGGCTAAGTCAGTGGCAGTAGAAGAAATATTCACCATCTACTTACCCAGCAGGGTAGATGTGAATATTTCATTAACACCAGATCGTGTACCGCGGGTTAAAGAGCACATGAAGTGAGGGCATAAGTCAAAATTACGATTATCTATCCTTCAGATGAGGGCCTTAAAATTGGCAATCCCACTGTTCCCCACCTCAGAAAAGTAGGCCATAAGGATGAGACCAGAGTTTAATCACCCAATCTTTTAACAACACGTACAACACAACACCTACTAATCACAGTCTTCCATACACATACAGGGTGTGTTCACAAAGTTTCAAGACTTTTCTCAGAACAAAAAATTTACTAAACATTTTTGTACATTTTTGAGCATCAATATACCACTGCCAGCATTTTTTCCATTGTTCTTAGGCTCCATGGAACCCTTTCTGCGGAATGATGTCAAGGAACCTCATCAAAGCTACCTGGAACACTGAATCGTGTTGAATCACTTCCCTTTAAGGTCTCTCTTGAATTGGGGGCACAAAAAGAAGATGCTGAGAGATAGGTTGGGGCTACAGGGTGGCTGCAGCAATGTTGACAAGTTGAACTTGTTCAAAACTTAGCCAGTGACGAGCTACGTGTGAGAGGGCGCATTGCCGTGGAGAAGAACCCAATTGTCTTCGATCTCCGGATCACTCCTTTGGCATCAAAGAAAAAAAGCACGGTCATTGTCTTCAACATCTTCACGCCTATATTTGAACATCTTGTGCCACATGACAACCATTGAATGTGACATGACTTCTTCTTTATAGGCCTCTTGAATCATACCAGAAGTTTTTGTAGCAGTTTTGTTCGGGTTCGTAGAGAACCTTATCCAATAACACTGCTCCAAATGACACTGCATTTTCGACTCTCTGAGTTTTCAACAGGGGTCCCTGACATGCAGTCATGTCTCTAGCGATCTGCTCACTTCACCATCTTGGAGGCAACTGCTGCTGGTGCGGTTGATTAGCTGACACCTCCCACTACTTCACCCTGTCAGTGAAACCAGTCTGCTTGCCTTCCCATACTCAGGTTAGCTGACACTCCCCACTACTCATCCTGTCAGTGGAACCAGTCTGCCTGCCTTCTCCTACTCAAGAGTAAATCAGTCTAGAAATTTTATGAACGCATCTTGACATTAATACTTAGATATGTAGTTGAAGGAAACTGGTGACCTTACCTCTGTATGGCTATGAGTCTTATACATACCATCTTAATAGATAACAAATCTAAATAACTTTCACGATATATTCTGTATGAGGTTACTGTTCTCCCATGTATAAAAACAATGCATCACTAAACATGTCAGTTACAGAGCAACTATCACCTCAGATGCCCATCTAATGTTACTGCATGTGTTGTATAATCTCTTGACATGATTAAGGGGGTCTTCTAAAACAATTTATGCTGTACTATTCTTAAATTTTGTCTTTGCAAACCATCGGTTTTCAGATTTATTAAGTGTTGGGTATACTTTCTTTGTTCCAATACTAATTTGTCATTAAATATAGTAATGTAAACTGAATGAAAGGGCTAAAAGAAATACTAAATTCATATTTTTCTTTCAATCTTATACTCACATTGTGATAAAACTATTTATTTGATTGATGGAAAGGTATTTCAACTATTACTTCACTGATAAGTTTTTTTTTTTTTTGTGTCGAAATCTTCTTGTAGAATGTACCCAGTGAATCAGAATTTAAGCATATAGCAGTGTGTGAGTACCAAGTCTAGTCAGGAGATTTGCAAGGGAACACCATTCAGTTAGGTGGCAGTGTATGTCTGAATGAATGGGGTAAATAGCTTGCAATCAGATTCAGATATGCAACAGGACTAAAATGTTTGTCTTTTCCACCAGTAAACTATTGTGGTACTTACTTCTCATTGAGCAGATAGACAAGAAAATATATATTTTATACCCTGTTTACTCTGAACTGGCAGCTCAAGGTCATGTTACCCTTGTTCCGCTCCTCACCTCACCACCCCCTTCCTTCCTGCTGATTGCTGTGTCTAGGCGGGCGATTGGTAAATTTCCACTACACATGTAGGGGTAAGGGCAGCACAGTGGGGATAGAGCAGACTGACCTTGAGCCGCCTCTGTTAACTGAACGCTCTATAACTGTATTTAATCACATAATATACTCAAACAAGGATCAAAGAAGTAAATAAAGCACTTATAAGAGCTGACTATAGGAGAGATCAACAATACGCAAAAAAATAAAGAATGTTTTGGGGAAAATATATACTTCTTTACTCACATATTATTTCCAAAGCTTGTTCATTTCATACTTTGTCTGTCCATTTAATTTTCAGCATTCTTCCATGTTTCGTTACCATAAAGTGCAGTGCTTCACACATAGTTTTTAAAAAGTTCTTTCTAATTCCTAGATCAATATTTGAAACTAAAAGATTTCTCTTTTTCATTAAAGCTTTTTTTGCTAGTGCTATTCAGCTTTTAACATCATTCTTGCTTCAGCCATCGGTTTTAATTTTGCTTCCCAAGTAGCAGAATTCACTAACTTCTCCTACTGCATCCGATCCTATTTTTATATTTAATCTACGGTGATTGGTAGCATTTCTGCTACATTTCATCACTTTTGTCTTGCTTTGATTTATATTCAGGTCAAAATCATCAATCAGTATTTTGTTCATGATACTCAGTAGCTTCTCAATATCCTCAGCTAGTTCTGCTAACACGACAATGTCATCAGCAAATCGTAGCATACTGATTTTTTCTCCCTGAACACTTATGCCACATGAAAATTTTTCTTTTATTTCCTTTATTGCTTCTTCTACATACAAGTTGAATATTAACGGGGATAGACTACAACCTTGTATCACACCATTTTTAACTGATGCATGTCTCCTCTTTTATTATAGCTACTTGATTTTTATATGGTTTATAAAGTATTCTTCTATCTCAATATTTTAGACCCGATTTCATTAAAATTTTGAACATCTTGTTCCACCTAACATTATCAAAAGCTTTTTCTAAATCAACAAATGCCAAAAAAGTGTCTTTATTTTTCTTGATCCGCCCTTCAAGTATTAATCTTAAAGCCAGAATTGCTTCTCTCGCACCAAGATTTTTCCTAAACCCAAACTGATCTTCACCTACCCTTTCCATTCTGGTCAGTAATTTTGAAGCATGTGATGTTAGACTAATGGTGCGATAATTCCCACATTTGTCAGCTTGTGCTTTCTTCGGGAGTGTGAAAATGATATTTTTATTAAAATCAGTCGGAATTTTTCCTGTTTCAAAACTTTTTGATATCAGCTTGAATAATTTCCCGATTCCTTCTTCTCCTAGGAATTTAAGAAGTTCTGCAGGGATCTCATCAATTCCAACTGCCTTATTTTTTCGAGTAATTCTAAGCTTTATTAAATTCTGTCCTCAAAACAGGATCTCCTAAATGATCAATGTCGACATCACTTTCCTTTTCCATTACACTATTGTTCAAGTCGTCCCCATCATAAAGTTTTTCAATGTATTCCTTCCATCGGTTAGCTCTATCGTCTGAGCTTAAAACAGGTTTTCCATTGGCAGCTTTAATGTTTACACCACTTTTCTTCATTTCTCCAAAATTTTGTTTGATCTTCCTGCATGCAACATCTACTTTACCTATGACCATTTCATTTTCTACTTCTTCACTTTTCTTCTAGCCATTTTTCTTTTGCTTTTTTGCATTTCCTGTTTATTTGATTTCTAAATTGCCTGTATTGCTCTCTTCCTGCTTCATCCTGAGCATTTTTGTGCCTTCTCCTCTGATCCATCAGTTTCAAAATTTCCTCTGTGATCCAAGGTTTTCGGGTGGTTTGTTCCCTAAAGCCTAATGTTTCTTTGCCAGCTTTCATTATTTCCTTCTTTAATGCATTCCATTCGTCCTCGGTAGAGCTACTTTCCGAATTACTTCTTAGACCTAAGTCTACCATTTCCGCAAATTTTTCTCTCGTACTAGATTGTTTCAGTTTATTTACTTCCAGTCTGTTCCGCATATGCTGCTTCCTTATTCACTTGATTTTCAGCCTGCACTTCATTACTATCAAATTATGGTCAGAGTGTATGTCTGCTCCTGGGTACGCTTTACCCGGGGCGCACATTGAGCTAAGTGGCGCAGTAGGGACAGCGCAGAGCAGGTCAGCACAAACAATGAAACTGTGCCGGGCAGTTACCCACGCATACTAGAGTGCAGTTTACAAATCATTGTTGTGTTGTGCGAGAAACCGACAAGGTAGCGTAACCAAAAACATGTAGATGCAAAAACTCAATTTTTGATTTCAGAATCAGACTGGAATGCCGAGTTTGGAAAATTGTTATTAGTTTAACAGAAGCCGAGTTAGATAAAACTATGCAAAAGTGAGTATATGAAAAGAAGAAACTATCATCTGACTTTTGTAGTGACAAGAAAATTATCAAAAGATTATTTCCGGATGACGAGCGGAAATTCACGCCATAATGTAATCTTTCTCGACAACGCTCACATACCTATTAGAACTTAAGAAAATCTCGCAGTATTTTCGTGGTCATTTATTTAATTATATAGCATTTGACGGTACATGACATTTATAAGAATGTTTTTTTCTTTTATTTCATATTACATTTTTAAGAAAACTACATAACAGAACATAAGAAACACTTGAAACTAAAAAAGCAGTGTTCAACAAATTATTCGGGAAATTGTCTTCACAAGAATAGTCCCTCTCTCGTTAGGAGTTGGACGGAGGTTTCTTTGACGAGAGAGAAGGAGAAGAGCTCAATTCAGTAGGACGTGTGCAACAATAAAAAAAAAGTATCTCTCGGGGACACTATTGAATGATGTAGTACAAATAATAACAAAACAAATAATGTAATAATAGCCTATATATCAATCTTTTTTTCAAATTTTTTATTAAAAATGAATTCAAAAAGAGAAAATAAAAGTGAAAATTGTAAGTAGACAGTTGTAGGATAAATAAATTCTGAATTTACTCGCCACTTGTTGGGCTCTTTGTCCAAATTTCTTGTTTAAATTTAATTTTTATGTATTTATTATGACTGATATTGTGAATATCAGGTTATTTACACATCAGTTTAATCAATTTTTCTTATTCCATAGTTGAAAATGATTATAAGTAAAGCAAGATTATAAATAACGCAAGAAGTGTTATGTTGTAAAGCGGCACGAGTGAGCTGCGTGGCACAGTTTCTGTGTCATGAACACAACGTGGCGCAGAACTGCGCTACCCTGCTCTGCATCTCAATATGCGCTGTCCCGCCCCAAAAGATAGACACAGAAACTGTGCTGCGCCGCCTGCGTCAACTGCGCGTCAATGTGCGCCCGGCCTTACAGTCTAGAACTTGATTCCTGAATCTCTGTTTGACCATGATATAATCTAGCTGATATCTGCCTGTATCTCCCGGACGTTTCCAAGTGTATATCCTTCTAGCATGGTACTTAAACAGTGTGTTTGCCACAACTAGCTTATATCTTTCACAAAATTCTAACAACCTACTTCCTTGCTCATTTATTTCTCCTAGACCAAAAGATCCTGCAGTATTCCCCTCTTTTCCTTCTCCCACTATTGCATTCCAATCATCCATGATTATTACATTTTCTTCCCCCTTCACATATTGGATTAGTTCTTCAATTTCGGCACATATTTTATCTATTTCTTCGTCATCCTCCTGTGACCGTTGACATATACACTTGTACTAATGTGATCGGGGTGGGCTTAGTTTCTAACCTCATCAAAATATTCCTGTCACTAAGCTGTTCATAATAAACCACACGTTTTCCTACACTCTTATTCATTACAAATCCTACACCAGTGACTCCATTGACAGCTTGTGTACTAATTATCCTGTTTTCCCCAGACCAGAAAACCTGTGCGTCCTTCCATTTAATCTCACTAATCCCAACAACATCTAACTTAAGTCATTCCATCTCCCTTTTTAGATTTTCTAACCTACCTGCCCCACTCAGATGTCTCATTCCACGCTCCGACTCATAGAATATTTCTATCATTCTGATGGCTCCTCCCTGAGTAGTCCCCACCCGGAGATCCAATTGGGGGACTATTTTACCTCCGGAATATTTTACCCAGGAAGAAGCCATCATGATATATGTAATTCGAGAGGATTACATGTCCTCGGGATACCCCTTGTGTCTTTAATGCAGTGGTTTCTCGTTGCTTCCTGCATCCCCATGTTGTTGATCATTTTTTTATTCATTTGCCTTTAGGGGCAGTTTCCAACCCCAAGGACAAGAGGGAGCTCTGGATCACTCCCCGCTCTTCCGCCCACCTTTCAGAGGTCGTTGGCAAGCAGTGGGTGACTCCTTATACCGGAAATCTTTCAGTCGCAAGAGCCTCATCTGTGCAAACAGGGTGCACCACGTGAAGGAGAGGTTGACATTTGGTTGGAAAAGGCTATTATAGTCTCTACCAAACCCTTACAGTTATAATCACCCAACATAATAAAAAAATTATTGCTATAGTAGGTACAGAATTTAAAGACAATGAGACTTTTATTTTATTGCTTTTAAAAATGGAGTTTATATTGGCCTGTAGATTAGGCCTATACTGTAATCATAACTGTTCTTGATGAAATGTTATTACCTTTCTTACTTTTGTGTAAAGATTAATGCTTTATTTAAATATTTTTCTATTTTTAGGTTCCAAGTCTCCGCCAGAGAATAAACAAGGCTGCAGCAATCAGCCCACAAAGTGAAACAAAACATCTTTCTCTTCCTAAATAGCAGGGTAGCACATTAAATTTGTCCTGAATTCCAGAAAAATAAACTCGTATTACATAACACAATGAATGTTGTGTGTGAGGCTGTCATATTTTTCACTCTGCATGTAAATATTTTAAATGTTAGTTCATTAAAGTTCTTTGTTTGGATTTCTAAACTTTTGTAATAATACAAAGCCTTCTGTTAAAATAAAAGAAAATAATTTTACGCACGTCCAATACAAACATATCATGGTTATTAACTATCACTGCATTATTATTAATCTTCATATTCAAAGTAATATGTATTATTTAGTATTTAAGGTTTCATCAAAACGACAACTATCATGTGCAGCAAAGATGTCAAGTGTGTTCAAACTCAGGAAGTAAATTAAGTTATTCTGTATTCATATATTTGATTTAACTCAAACCTGATTCGATGTACAGATTTAACACACACAGACGGGAAAACTTGTGTTTTCCCACACACATCACAGGAACGGGACAGAGAACAAGTTTCTTTCTGTTTATAGCTCAGAGGCTTCATTTTGTCTCAGTATCTATTGTTAATAAAATATACGAAGAAAAGATAAATTATTCATAATAATTGCATTTATTAAAACAAAAAATACATTTTTTCCAGCCTGAATGCTGTTATCAATACAGGTAAGAGGCATAATGACAGAAATACAGAACAAATGTACTAAATTGCACAAAAGTGGTCTGAAAAGTTGGTAATCATAGTATATTCTAAGCTACTATGATAACTTAACAGACATAGCAATATATACATATAGGATACATTATCCATAAATCTCTCCCATTTTTAATTTAAAAGCTTCCAACAAATCCCTTGTTTCATAAATAAGTATGATATTAATCAGTTATCGATTAGAATTAAATGGTCACAGGCAAACAGTATCTACTCAGAACCCTATCCACCCTGTTGCAATCCTTGCCACCACACACAAGGAACAATAATTTTACTTCTTGTCTCACAATTCATGCTAACAGAGTCACACTTGTAAGCAGCAGTTACTCATATTTTAAGGCAAGTGGGAATGTCAGTAGATACAAGTATCCATCTGTCCTCAATCTGAAATTGCACTCCACTCCTTTACTTTGACCTTCCTTTCCCCCATAATTTCCCTTTCCTCACGGTGGTAACCACAATTTACTATAATTAGGGTTTGTTTTAAATATCATAATTCCTATATGTTTGTTTTAATTTTCTCTGTGCATTTATTATTATTTTTTATTTCATTTGATGTGGTCCTATTCTTTTCAATAATTACATCACATCCTTCCTTTCTCTAATACTGTTGTCCCATTTGAATTTACCCCACAATCATCTATCTTCCACACAGATAACCACCACATAATTGCTCCTTGGCTGGGCTTTCTTATGATGTATTGCTAGCAAAAATTACATTATTGTTCCATGTTTACTGCCATTTCTGTGTCAACCTACAGTTGTCTGTGCATTTGGTAAAGAATGGCAATCAATAAATTTTCATGGAATTTCAATGCAGCTTCTTCAAATTGTCACCATATAAACTTTTCAGATCACTATTATATGCCAAGTCAACTTATAAAAACAGGTTGGCATAAAAATAAACTGTTTCTTTCAGTACTAGAATTTCAGAAGATATTTAATTTAAAAGACTTATGTAAAGGTCACAGCCATTTTCACATACAATGACATGATGCACTAGCACTTGTCTGATCCAATTACTGGATATATTAAGATAATCTTCAGCAGTCCCCCTTCCACATTGCTTACAATGTATCACTTTATAGCATGACAACTAATTTTAGTAAAAAATACCTTCTGTACCAATTCTACACATTAAAAGTTATTAAGTGCCATTATAATCACTGTATCCTGGAGTATAACTACTTTTTCATTGAGAAAATTATGCTTCATCAGCTTGGAAAGATTCAGACAATTTTTCGTCATCTCCAGTAACATCACCATCTGCTGGAATAGATTCACTGATTTCGGAGTCATTATCTTCATTTGGTTTTGATGTATTTTCGGCTTTCTCACTACTATCTTCTGTGGGTGTTTTTTGTTTGAATTTGTTGATCTCTACACAAAAAATAAAACAACATAATTAACAAAAATTGTCACTGAACAAACCCATAGCATTTGCTATCTTTCAACTGAATGTTCAAATTTCAAGGGTTATACCCTTAAATGTTTTGTAAAATTGTTATAAGAATGACTATTCACTTCTCTCTCGATGTTTGAATATTTATCTGATTGATTATACAAATTTTGGCACAACCATCAAATCTGAAATGTCTCAATTTCACATAAAAAAAAAAAAAAAAAAAAAACCTAATCAATGGCCACAAACTGCCTTTGAAAACCTAACTTAACAAATATTCTCAGTTTTACTTGGAAAAAGTAAATCTAATTTCAGATTTTTAAAAATGAAGCTACTTGTATACATTTTTATAAATCACACCAAAGCAATAAAAAAAAGTTTGCAAATAAACACTGCTACAGTAATTTGCCATAAACAAAACTAGAATACAGACTTACCATACTTTGATACATCAGCACCACACAACCGCAAGTAGTGAACACAATCATTGGTAGGAACATATGCACGCACTGATCTGATACCACGCCATCCAACCATCCTCAAGGACAATGCAACCTCATTGTCACCAGAAGAATCTTCACTGTATACCAAAATACAGCTTCCTGGTGCTATTTCGACCAAACAAATGCAAATACATGACACTTGTAAATGAAACAACACAAGGCAAATGAAACTTTTTAGACATAATATTTATATAGTATAAACATAAATTTAACATAATTTCAGTTAAAATCTATGTTTCATCAGTTAGAAGCAAAAATTACTTTAAACAAAAAATGCCCACAAATGCAAAGCATTTTACATGAAAACAAGATAATAATATGTACTTACAAACATTATTTAACTGCTCCTGTGTACTTGAGGCTAATGAAGAGGCTTCCGGAGGAAACTTAGGATCATCATTAGTCAAAAGTGCTACAAGATCAGATTTAGTGACATTAATTTTTCTTTTTGGTCCAACAAATGGGAAGATACTTTGTAATCCCTAAAATCAAATAACAGAAAAAACTGAATACAACAGGAAAACCCTCATTCACACTATTTAAATATAGACTTTTACCAGTAGTTGAAAAACATATCTAATATACTAGAGATAGCAAAATGAACCAACTATAATAACTGTTTCTATATTTTTATATGTAAACACAAAGCTGTCAATAACAATGGCTATCCTGAGGCTTTAGAGGTATATTACAAGGTTATACATTTAGTGACAACACTGTAAGATATATAGCAGATTAAAACGGAGGCTTTATCCGGTGTATCAACTGCATAAAATATTCTCAGGCCTCCCATGGGGGAAGCACATCAGTTTCAAACAGCAAAAAGATGTCCTCACGGGAAGTTAGTTCTGTTTAGCAAAGTATGTTCAAACTTCAATTTTTTCTTTTCCTCAAGCTTTCATGATTGAAAACCCTTTTAAAATACATTGTATATAAAAGCTCTTTTTATAATGATTTAGGTTATTTCTAGTACTGTTTATTATTTGCACATCTTTTGATACAGATTAACTAAGTAGTTCGCAACATTAGGTTTCCATGTTGAAAATTGGTTATTAATACTTCCTGTTAAGATTTCGACTTGAAACTGTATTTAACATTATTACGCCCCTTCAAACATTATTAACTAACTTTTCCCTCCATACTTAACTTATAATTCTGTCCAATTGTTTATTCAATTCTGATTGTTTATAACTTTACAATCACAACCAATTTTTCTTAATAACTTTTCTTATAGATTTTCCTCGTAATGAGTAAGATGTCAATCCGCTTGATTTTCCCTCAGAATCTGTAATCTGCCTGGCTCTATTCCGAAACGCAATGCCAAACAAACTTTCTGTTATGTAAAACATGGATAAAAAGCCTTACTACATTGCTTCATGTGGTGACGCATCCTAGTATTAGATGCTGAAGTTCCGTCCGGTCAGCTGACATCAAACTGACTAGAATAACAACTGTTTGTTGTGGTTGGTGTAGCGTATGTAACACATCTCAGCACAGTTTCACCTTAGGAAAAGATTGAAGCAGACTGGCTAAAACATTGGCATCTGACACTAGAACACATGACCAGGGAAGCATGTAAAATATTTGTTCTGGCTGTGGAAGCCTTCGATTACACTATTATTTTTGTCTGCAATCCACGTCCCGATATGTGACCAGATAGGTTGAAGACAGAAGGTTACAGCAATACAGAAACACAACAAATGAACAATATTTGGGTAACTCATTAATTATGTGAGAATGTAAATACTGCCACCCACACTGATGGTTTCTACACTGGTGGAAAGCAACCAAAAAAAAAACTGGAAGAGAGGGTGTTGGAAATCTGCATTAGGCACTAGAAGACAATAGCACCATGATCTTATTTATTATCTGGAGTGTTTTGAAAGATATAAATGATGCAAATCCAATAATCCAAAACACATGCATCATGAAATATTCAGAAGTTTTGTTTCTACTTTGAAATAGTCATTGAATCTTATATAAATGTACATGTAACAACTGATGCAAGCTTATTCAAAAACTGGAGGAAAATGAACGCTATTTACACAAGAATGGTGCCAAGATTAAGAAAGCATTTGCCAAATCAAGGGAAATGTTAAATTAGAGTTTGTTACACAAAGGTTTAACTGTAAACAGATTTCAGGAATAAGCAGCAGATAACTTTGCTCAACAGTGATGAATAGAAAAAGAAAAATGAAAAGAAAAAATAAACTTCAACTGATTGCAGAATACTAGACTCATGTTAAAAATTCACTGCACTAGACAGGCAGCATTTAAAATAAATATATCTATTAAGTAATAATGGAGTGAAAGAACTGCTGCGAGCTGATATTTATGTAGAAATGAAAGATAAATTACACCAAACACTCACCAAAGGTGAAGGGAGGAGGTAAGCAGCAATACAAAACAATATACAAACACAAAAAACACAATATTTCAGGGCTAAACCTTTGTCAAGTAGAAAGAAAAATGTGGCTGAGCTCGCGTAAGCCTCACAGTCAACAGAGTCACATGAAATCGACTGTCAGATGTGGTGGTGGTTGGGGGGGGGGGGAGCAAAGATATATACTCACAAGTATTAATTGCAAGGAAGAAACATGGGACATTTCAAAGGAGAAATAATAATAATAAAAAAAAGTATAAAAATTGACAATAAATTTGGAATAAGGCCTATATATAATGAATCTATAGTACTGGCCAGTGATGGGTATAAAAGGGTGAAGATGGAAGGAATTATCTGAAATTGAGGCCTGGGGAGTGTCTAGTTTGCAGGATATGTTGGTAGGCCAATTGCCCACCTGCGGAGTTTAGACTGGGAGGTGGTATCTGGAAGAACTCTAATGGCTCTGACTGTGAAGCAGTTATTGAGGTCACAGGTATTGTGAGTGCGGCATGTCAAGCAACAGGAAGGTCTAGGTTCTGGGTGTAAACTGTTTGCCTGCCACCATTCATTCTACTGGGTAATGAGTTCGAGATAAGGCCAATGTGAGAACTTTGGCAGTGAAGGCAGGTGAGCTGGTATATGAGATGAGATGTGGTACAAGTGGTGTGGCCTACAATGGAGTAGGTTTCACCAGTAGGAGGATTGCATTAGGTTGTGGTAAGTGGAATGCATACTGCATGTTTTGCACACGGGAAGGATTTGAATGGTGGCTTAGGAGCATCAGAGGGTTGGCATTTATGTTCAAGTATATTTTTTAGGTGGTCTGCTGAAGGTGACAGGTGCTGTGGTGGATGGATAGTGGGAAAAATGTGGCACAATTCAGGCAAAGATCTGAGGAAGTTGTAACCAAAACAAAGAATTTGGTTTAGCAATTCCAAGCCAGGGAATAACTGGATGAGAAAAACAGGGTTCCGGTTGGTTTTGGGTTGTGTGTCGGTGTGGTGGACAGTTCTTGACTCTTGATATCTGTTTTTAGACTAATTCTGGAAGATAGTTGCGGTTTATGAGTGCCTCGGTCAGGTTGTTGGAGTAAAGAGCAAAGGATTCCTGGTCAGAGCAGATGCTTTTGCCTCAGCTGCCTAAACTGTATGGTATGAAGTCTTCACAGGTTCTCCGCCTTATACTGTTGAAGAAAGACAACAACAAGCTTTCGGTGACAGAGCTAGGTGCCGAAAGCTAGTTGTTGTCTTCCTTCAACTCTATACGGTGGAGAACCAGTGAAGACTTCATATCATCGATACGCCGTGAAAGCTTTCGTTCTAGGCTGTATGGGATGGAACGATTTGTGTCATACGGATGGTAGCTATCGAAATGGAGATGTTGTAGGTTAGTGGGTTTCCACACAAATATATCTATTATTATATAAAAGTGAGATCCTAAAATTCTGACCATTATACATACCTCTTGGGCCAGTCTGAATGGACACTCTTGAGCTTTGTTGTCACATCTAACAAACGTCTTTACACCTGTGTTTATAAACTGAAAATTAAGAACAATTTCCTTTAAAATATCATCGAAAGGATAAAGTGAATTACAAAGTAAATATGTCATACTCAATTGTCTTGGTATTCAAAACACTGAAAGTATTTAAATCTATGCAATTCACAGAACAATGTGGGTGGCAGAGGCTGCTTTGCACCCACGACTTATCTCTATTCTTTGTGTTACAATCCACAATGATACAAGAAAAGAAAGAATTCATAAAACATCAATCAGACACCTTGTTTCCCTGATATTACCTATACTGTCATTGTGTCCCAACTATTTTGGTGCATTCGTATATGGCAAAAGTTATTCATACGTAGCATAATAAATTTATGCAGTAACTATGTTTTCTGCGAGAGAATATCAGTCAAATCTCCATATCAATTCTGCGACATTTTTGTAACAAATGGAGTGATATATACTATTATGTTAAGGCACTGTAATAGTGTGCAATGAGTTGCATACATAGTGCCCGTTGTGTTTTAGTATGTAACGGCAATCACGTTAGTGTGTTTTTGTGTACTTACTGCTAACACTGAGCATGTGACTTTCTGACTTACTCTATAACGTCTGTATTGCAGTTTATGTTTACACGTTACAGTAATGTATGTGGTACAATATATTATGTTGTCTCCAATGGAGTAGTAGGTCTCAATTAGCAATGGACATCTACCACACAACAAGGAAAATGGTAGATATAGTACGAGGGCTGTCCGCAAAGTAACAGACGTTTTGACCTGGCGTGGCAGAGTACGGGACAAGTGCCGCTATTTTGGCACCAGTGTGTTCCTACACTCAGTACGCAACCAGCTGTGGTAGCATGCACTTTGTGTCTATCGTATTTTGTATACAGTGGAGTGTTAAAAAAGCGCTGCAATTGAAAATCCTGCCAGTTTTGAATTGCGAGCTGTGATAAGGTTTTTGTTGGCGAAAAATCACAAACCAATTGAAATTTATCAACAGATTTGTGATGCAGAAGTCCAAGGAATAATGAGTGAAAGCCGAGGGAGGCAGTGGTGCACCGATTTTTAAAATGACCGAACCAATGTTCACAATGAGGATCGCAGTGGTAGGCCTAGTCTTGTGAGTGATGAGGTGGTGAAAATCAATGAAAAAATCCATGAAAATTGTCGTTTCATGATTATGGAACTCTCAGAACATATCCCACAAATTTCATGGAATTTAGTTAATGAAATTGTGGTTTGTAAACTTGATTACCACAAATTTTGTGCCAGGTGGGTTCCGAAAAACCTAACGGAAGACAACAAAAAATAGAGACTTGGTACAGCACTGACATTTCTGGAAGATTATGACAAAAGTGGAAACAAAGTTATCGATCATTTCATAACTGGTGGGTGAAACACGTCAGCTGTGAAACAAAACCGCAGTAGACGGAATGGGGACACACACGCACATTCCCCCAAGAAACGGAGGAAGTGTCTGCAAATGCTGTCAGCAGGAAAAATCATGGCTACTGTATTTTGGGATGCTCAGGCAGTGATTCTCGTTGATTTTCTTGAACGTGGCCAAACAATCAACTCATAGAGGTATTGTGAAACTCAGAAAATTAAGACGCGCGATACAAAACAAGTGTCAGGGAAAACTCAGCAAGAAACTTTTTTTTCTCCACGACAATGCTCGTGCACTGTTCCCAGCGATGAAGATGTGGCTCACTACGCAACGCTTTGACACTGATGCTGAACTGCATGCCGGTGTAAACAAGTGGTTGAACTCTCATGCGGCAGATTTCTACGGAGAGGGTATTGAAAAGTTTGTACCATATTATGATAAATTCCCTAA
The DNA here is from genome assembly GCA_031002005.1 of Vandiemenella viatica. Lineage (NCBI taxonomy): Eukaryota > Metazoa > Arthropoda > Insecta > Orthoptera > Morabidae > Vandiemenella > Vandiemenella viatica. Next base: position 240,295,147 of record CM061919.1, read on the forward strand.
TTTAAATGGTGATTATGTAGAAAAATAACCTAAGAGTTTACTTAAAAAATGAATATAGTAAAAATTGTTTCTTCATTTTGTTTATTTTTTATTTCAAAATGTCTGTTACTTTCTGGACAGCTATCATATTTTACTACAGTTTTCATATATATATATATATTAGCTGTCGTTAGTCTTTCGACTGGTCTGATGCAATCCTCCATCCCTTCCTATCTTGTGCTAACCTCTTCATCTCTACATACCCGTTACAACCCACGTCCTCAATTATCTGCTTCATACAGGGTTTGTCCGGAAAGTAATAGGACTGATTTTTTTTCCGCCGCGATTGTACTTCAGAGCGTGCGCGTACCGACTGGATTCGGTAGAGGGGGTTCCTAGCTAACAATCGAGCGGCTGGTCAATTGTCTCCGAGCACGTGGAGAGTCAGGACAGGCATTTTCCGCGCTACGTGTTTCTGTGAGTTGTGCAAGCCGAAAATGCAGCGTTCGTTAGAGCAGAGGTACGCGATTAAATTCTGTGTGAAACTCGGTAAACCTGCGACAGAGACGTTTGATATGATCAAGCAGGCTTACCCAGATGTTGCTTTAGCAAGAAGTGGTGTGTTTCGGTGGCACCAGGCCTTTTTGGAGGGCCGGGAAGAGGTCGCCGATGAAGACCGTGCTGGAAGACCTTCGACTTCGACAAACACCGACAATGTGACTCGTGTGCGCAAAGTTTTGAACACAGACCGTCGACTAAGTATTCGTTTAATTGCCCAGATGTTAAATTTACCAAAATCTGTGGTTCATGACATTGTGACGGAGCATTTGAACATGCGCAAGGTGTGCTCGAAGATGGTCCCAAAAGTGCTCACTGACGACCAGAAATTGCGGCGAGTGGAAATGTGCCAAGAAAATTTGAACATGTGTGAAAGTGACCCCCAATTTTTGAATAACGTAATCACAGGTGACGAATCATGGATCTTTGAGTATGATCCCGAGACAAAGAGGCAATCTTCCGAGTGGCACACGCCGGCGTCTCCTCGCCCAAAAAAGGGAAGAATGAGCAAATCCAAAGTGAAAACGATGCTCATTGTCTTTTTTGACATCAAAGGCATCGTCCACCATGAATTTGTTCCTCCTGGACAAACCGTCAACGCCAAGTTTTATGTGGAAGTGCTCAAGAGACTCAAACGAAGGGTCAATCGGGTCCGACAAGACATCGCAGCCGACTGGAAGTTGCACCACGACAATGCCCCGGCTCACACCGCCTTTCTTGTGAACAGCTACCTGACTAAGGCCGGCATTCCAACGCTTCCGCAGCCGCCCTACAGCCCAGATGTGGCTCCCCCGGACTTTTTTTTGTTTCCTCGCCTGAAAAGGCCGATGAAAGGCAAGCATTTTGAGATGACAGAGGGGATCCAAGCAGCATGCACCGCGGCTCTCAAGGCTATTCCGGAGAATGCCTTCCGTGACGCCTTCAATGCTTGGAAATCGCGTTGGCAGCGCTGCATCGACGCAGAAGGAGCCTATTTTGAAAGTTTCTAAAGAATTGTAACGATTGGCTCAATAAATTTTTTTAAATCGACTCAGTCCTATTACTTTCCGGACAAACCCTGTATATTCTAATCTCTGTCTTCCTCTACAGCTCTTACCTTTCACTGTTCCCTCCACTAACAAATTAACCAATCCAGCATGTCTCAAAATATGACCTACGAGCCTGTCTCTTCTTTCTATAAGCTTCTTCCCCAAACTTCTTTTTTTGCCCATCATTTCCAAAACTCGTTCATTTCTTACTTTGTCAGTGCACTTAATTATCAGCATTCTTCTGTAGCACCACACTTCAAATGCTTCAATTTTCTTTATTTCCGGTATTCCTAAAGTCCATGATTAGCTACCATAAAGTGCTGTGCTCCACACAAAGAGTTTTAAAAAGTTCTTTCTAATTCCTAGATCAATATTTGAAACTAAAAGGTTTCTCTTTTTCATGAAGGCTCTTTTTGCTAGTGCTATTCTGCTTTTAACATCATTCCTGCTTCGGCCATCGGTTGTAATTTTGCTTCCCAAGTAACAGAACTCATTTAATTCTCCTATTGCATCCGATCCTATTTTTATATTTAATCTACTACTATTGGTATCATTTCTGCTACATTTCATCACTTTAGTCTTGTTTTGATTTATATTCAGTCCAAAATCTTCCTTCAGTATTTTGTTCATGCCATTCAGTAACTTCTCAATATCCTCAGCCCTCTCTGCTAACAAGACAATGTCATCAGCAAATTGTAGAATACTGATTTTTTCTCCTTGAAAATTTATGCCACATGGAAATTTTTCTTTGACTTTCTTCATTGCTTCTTCTACGTACAAGTTGAATATTAAGGGGGATAGACTACAACCTTGTCTCACAACCTTTTTAACTTATTCTCTACTTTTATTACAGCCACTTGATTCTTATATAGTTTATAGAGTATTCTTCTATCTCGATACTTTAGACCTGACTTCTTTAAAATTTTGAACATCTTGTCCCATGTAAGCTATCTATAAAATTTTGAAACTGTGTGACAAAATTTTATTCCCAGAACCACAAGTTAGATTGAGTATTAGGGCATTTCATTTTGATTGTTAGTTTCTATGATAATTCAAGATAGGAATCAGGTTTTTATAGCTGTCAAGATAGTATTTTCTGTTACATTAGCTTTAGGCATTCGCCTGGAGTGGAAGTTCATATTTAATTTATTTCTTTTCGCTTAAAATAGTAAAGTTATGAAATTTTGTATGATAACTAAAGTTAAAGTTTATTTAAAGATCTAACAATCTGTAAAATTTTAGAAAGATTGAATTATTTTTATTGTCAAGGTCAAATTTTATGTCGAAGCTTTTTCTGACGTGCGATTTGATATCTGATCAGCCCGCCAGGAGCTACCCATGTGAATAAGGAAAAGAATCCGTTTCCACGGTTCATGAGAGAGCAGTGGCCAGGAACCTTCGAGAAGTACGGATCGCAAGGTGATATAGACGAGTAAGTTCAGTTGATCGGTCTCAGACGTACAGAAGCAGTCGGCGCGATATGACGTTAGGATCAGTCTGCTAGGAACCGCGAACGCGATAACATGTAGCTCAGTCGTACAGAAGCAGTCGCTGCGACAACACATTAATCTTGAGTAATAGCTATCAGTTAGCTTTGTAAACCTGTAGGCTCTTGAAGATGCAGCGTAGATCATTCAGTTTTATTATAATGTCGTGTTTAAATAGTATTTTTCCAAATGAGGCCTTGGGATTGTTTGAATTCGGCATTAAACAAACGTCTGAACAATGGGAGCGTGTGATGAACTTTATTGGATTCTTTCAACTAGTGATTTACAGTTATTTAATTTCTGCAACTAAAAGTGAACTATTGGGGTGTGGTCTGGCTCAAACGATTAATCGAATTTGCAAAAAATTTTCTTTGGTAAAATTGCCTGATTGCCTGTACAGTTTCTGACTTTTAAAATTTGAAGAATATAGTTTGTTTTTTCTAACAAGAATGGACTAGTAAACATTATTTGAACTTATACCTTTCCGTAGCTTTGGATTTAAATAAGGTACGTGGCGGCCAGGTCATCATATTTAAGTCAGAACTGTGACCACCTTGGCTACACAAGGTTATAGCTAAGACAACGTGTTTATGCTCCACCCCAAGCATAAGCTACTCGTCTTACCCTAACATTATCAAAAGCTTTTTCTAAATCAACAAATGCCATAAAAGTATGTTTGTTTTTCTTGATCCGCCCTTCAAGTATTAATCTTAAAGACAGAATTGCTTCCCTTGTACCGTAATTTTTCCTAAACTCAAACTGATCTTCACCTACTATCTCTTGTACTACCCTTTCTATTCTTCTGTATATTATTCTGGTCAGTAATTTTAAAGCATGTGATGTTAGATTAATGGTGCGATAATTCTCACATTTTTCGGCTTGTGCTTTCTTTGGAAGTTTGAAGATGATATTTTTTATTAAAATCAGTTGGAATTTCTCCTGTTTCATAACTTTTTGATACCAGCTTCAATAATCTTTCGATTCCTTCCTCTCCTAGGGATTTAAAAAGTTCTGCAGGGATCTCATCAATTCCAACTGCCTTATTTGCTTTCAAGTCATTCAGAGCTTTATTAAATTCTGTCCTCAAAACAGGATCTCCCAAGTCATCAATGTCGACATCGCCTTCCTTTTCCATTACACTGTTGTTCAAGTCATCCCCAACATACAGTTTCTCAATGTATTCCTTCCATCGGTTAGCTCTATCTTCTGAGCTTAAAAGAGGTTTCCCATTGGCAGCTTTAATGTTCATTTCGTGTTTCCTTATGTCTAAGATAAATTTCTTTTTGTTTTAGTATGCACTTTTTATTTAAAGGTATGCCCTCAGGAAAATTTATTGCAAATTTCTGACCAAAGAAATAACTGCTTTTCTGTGCACTCTTATTGGACCGGTATTGATAATGTTTCACATGGCTTTAATTTATTATATTTCACTGTGTTACACTACAAAATAAACAAAAAAAACCTCTGAACATCAGTTTGAAAAACGCATCTAAGGTAATAACTCAAAGAAAGGAAAGTTTTTAAATATAATTTACATTGTTTCGCTTCTCCTTGTTAATATTTGGTACTAGAACAAAAAGATTAAAACATTTCTATACATGCGAAGGCATAAACACACGAAGCAACAGGCACATGCTAGTAAGTAATACAATTAAAGAATTACAAATTTTTTATACATTTTTACAGTAGTAAAATGTTTTTAATTGTGGGAATTACCCACATAATGTCACAGGAAGAGATTCTCCAACCAATTATCCTTTTACTGCTCTTGGAAATTCTTGCACAGTCCATGCAATCCGAATTCTGCCTGACAGAACTTCAACAAGAGAAATGCCACAACAATACTTCACAGTTCCAAACATCCCATGCATCAATATTGTGTTCACTTTCATCATTAATTGAATTTTAAAGGGCTTGGGTGTCACGCTGATAAATAAGCAGATAATCTAATAGCACTACAGCTTCAGCAAAACATAATAATAATGTTTTGAGATAAGTAACAATTACGTATCACTGATCTCACCTTTATCTTACTCTCATTATTTACAACAATATCTCGTACTGCTGGTGAAGTGAAGTAAATATTTTTCTTCTTTCCTTCTTTGCACCGTGTGAGTAGACACGTTGATTGCAAACGGTTGTCAATCTCATAGAAATCCCTGTTTTTAAAAACAAATACTTCACTGAAGGATGACATAAAACCACAAATGTACGTTTTTAAAGAACAGAATTCTAACAGAGAATATACCTAATTATTGGCCAAAGTGGTTCTGTTTCATCAAAGAAGATAAAGGGATCTTCCTTGTACCCATGAATTCTTCTCCTTTTCCTCTGTGGTTCCACTTCAGATTTCTTTTGTTGAACATCCTTCTGTTCTGAGGATTCAATGCCATTCCCTGTATCCTCTGGTTTAGCTGTTGCTTCCCATGGCAAAGAATGCACTTTTTCAAGCACAGCTACAAAAAACCCACCAGTGTCCTGTTGATGTGGTAGAATTCTTATGCTGTTTATATGGAAAGAGAATGTAGTAAGTCCACATCCACCAAATGGGAAAAATAACAAGAAATATTAAAAAGACATGATTCATAATGTTTATTTGCCCTATACTTAGCATTTCTCTCAAAAATAAAATACAAGTATCAAGGCATTTCTTCCTGCTTCGGAGTTGCTGGGATAAAATACAGGTCCGGTAGTAAGACAAATTCTCATTAATAAACAGTAAAATGATAAAATAAATCTCAAGACAAGTACAGTATGTGGAGCTGTATAAGCTGTTTATTTTAAGACATGTAATCTGTCTACTTCTGTAATTTAAGAACTAACACTTCTTTAGAATATATATATAAAAACATGATAGATAGGGGGAAAAAAAACCGATACCTGTCACCTCAGATGAAGGCAGGAGGACGAGACAAACACGTAAAAATACACACACACAAAAAAAGAAACGTGCACAATATTTCGACATGAGTCTTAATTATGTGAGAGGCGAGACATATGGCAGGGGAAAATATGTGGTCACATCCCATGCTACAATGTGCCACACAGATTATCAATAAATCCTGTACTGATAATGCTGAGAGTTTTTGCAGTGTCCAAACACAAACAGACAAAAAGTTGGATAATCATTTTATGCCTTTATTTTTAGCAGTACAACTTTAATAGACAATGAAGATAATCTTCAAACGCTCCTACCTTTAAATGCTGCGATGTAATGATAATTTTTATATTAAATTATATGAGGAAGAGAATAATAAAAACATTTATAACATCATCTGTGTACTAAAATGTATGTAAAAGTATTTCTTCACTCATCTCAGCCTTCAACTTTGGTGAGTGATGAGTCCCTTTCCCTATCCTTTATTTGTAAAAGTATTACACCATTTATTACTTGTTCATATTTAATTAAAACCCACTAATTAACATAGCATTCCTTTTTCACTTATAAAATATGTATTATTTACAACTGGTTATTTATCAATACTAATTCATGTTGCTAAGAACTACGTAGCATAAGTTTCAGGTCCAGTCATGTTTCAGGAATCACAGAATCCAAACAGCAATAGTGTCAGATAATACCTATGAGAGGGCTAATGTGAAACTTTCACCCAAATACAAGACTTATTTTACTGTTGACACACAGTTGAGCTCGATAAGTGTTTCCATTCAGTGTAATTTCAGAAACTGGGTAATAATAAGTTTCGCATGATGAATCACATGCGGGTTGGTAAGTGGAAGTGCTGTCAGCCTAGTATGTCTCCATAGCAGGCATTTGAAGGTGTAAGAAATCCCAGCAAAGACAGAACTACTAAATGCCACAATGTGTCAGATTCTTCACTGGCACCTTCACATATGCATGGTCAATGCATGATGGGTGCCGCAAAGTCTGTCTGCTGTTTGAACGCATAAATATGTGGCCTGCAGCAAGGTGTTTTGTTTTTTTAATAAAATAAAAAAAAAAGCCCTTCTTGTGGCAACCAGGCAGGACTGGAGTCTATCGTTACAATGAAATAAATTATTGCCCTCTGTAACAAATGACAATGAATGGAATGATGTAGGCCTAATGAACCAATGTCGAGGAAAGCAAAGGTGAAATGGACAATTATACTACAGTTTTCTTGGGTTTCAAAGAAGTCTTATTGATTGATTTAAATGTAAAAAAAAAAAAAAAAAGACAGTGAATAAGGAATACAATGCTAGCCTCTTGTACAAGTTCCACTTTGCCTCAGGAAGAAAAGATATGGCAAACTAAGTTAAATTCTTCTCCTAGTTAACAATAGCCTATTCTACACAGACATATTTACCAAGACTGTTGGGAAAGAGTTAGGATTAGAGGAACAATCTCATACATCTTACGGTTTGAACCTAGCCAGTAGAGACTATTACCCATTTTATAAAATAAAAACAAGGCCAATTGTGATAGGAAATTTAATGGTATGAAGAGTAGCAGGATAGTTTATGAGCTTTTTTTTCCTTGAAAAATATGAAATATATTTCAAGGCCATTGAATTTTCTGTTTTGGTTTTGACTTTTAAGTCTCATTGGTGCCACATTAATTGGAGCCTGGAGAGGATTCATGGGCAAGGTTATGCTTATGTCTTTAACCTCATTGACATCATTAGAGGCAGGAATGGACTGGGGGCAAGGAATGAGAAGGAATTTGGCCATGGCTTTTTGAAGGAAACATCTGGAGTGATTTAGGGAAACCATGGAAAACCCAAATCTAGATGCCCGGACAGGGATTCAAACCTGCGTCCTCCTGAATGCGAGCCCAGGATGTTAACCATTCACCCATCACGCTTGGTGCATGGGCAAGGAATGGGAAGAAATTTAACCCTAACCTTTTGAAGGAACCATTATGTCATTTGCCTGGAGTGATTTCAGGGAACCACAGGAAACAAATATTGATGGCCAGATGGGGATTTGAAATTGCATCCTGATGAATGACTTGTCTGAGCTCCGGCTCTATAAGAGAACTGAAATATTTATTTCAAGATAAAATAAATGTATTAAAATACATTGCACATCTTTTCTACCACCACAAGTAATTTTATATCTACCATTTTCCGGAAAGATAGTTGGGCCAGAAATTTTTGGTAAAAATAATAAAAAGCTATACACAATTTGTTTTTCATAATTAACACATTACAAAATTAGAGCATTTAGAGTTTACACATCTTCTATTGCCAAACAGAATGTACACACTTCATCATTATTCTTGGCCGCCGCTGAAATATTTTATCACTGTTATCTTGCGCAATCCTACATCAATGTCATCCTAAGAAACAGTAACGCAATACTGGCTCATCAGTAATGCGTTACTGTTTCCTGGGATGACATTGATGTACGATTGTGCAAGATAAGAGTGATAGAATTTTTCAGCGGCGGCGAAGAATAATGATAAAGTGTGTACAATGAATGCAATCTATGATGTCAATTTCTAACCAGGAATAAATAAAAGCACGTTACACTGAATGACAGTCCATTATTATAATTAAAATGTGATTTGACATAATATTTCACATGAAACACTTACCATCTGTCAAGATTATATTTTTTGGCTATATCCGGATCCGGAGGGAACATCTGTGGACGAATCACAGTATGCCATTTTTCTGGCACCTGTTGAAAGCTTTCATATCCCACAATGTCTCTAGAAGCAGGAATCCAATGTGACATACCATGATTATATTTGAGACCAGGCAGAAGATGAGATACATCAACCAGCTGGACAGCTCCTGCGAATATAAAGCCATTTATTTTCAGTTACACAAATTCTAATCCTGTTTGTAGCAATTCAGTACTTAGTAAATAGTATAAAGGATGCACCAAAGATATTAATACTTGTTCTTGATATACTAAGGACATTACTGGTGAACAGAACTGCCCTCTTGACCTACACAGATGGACGGTAAAGTGATAGCACAGTGGACTGATGGTTTTAATGACCTGTGCTTAAGGGTCCTGGGAACTCAAATTAATTGATTACCAGTTTAACTTCTTGCATCAATTGTGATTAATGTAATGATGTATCAAAAAGTTTCGTTGCTTGTTTAAGAACTCGCGAGTCAATCAAGGAAGGAACACATTTAACATTTTTGAAATGTTATCCACTACCATAAACTGCACGCAAACATGATTTGATAATACTTCAGTGTAATCCCTGATGACTACTCACTGCCTATTCAGAACAATTTTCCTCAAATATTAATAACACAAATGCCATCATCCTAAGGTAGCACCAAAACTGGGCTTCAATGCAATGATTCCTTCAATTTCTCATTTCAGACACAAGGAAAATTATTTTGCCAGGAAGCAGAAGTTCTTAGCTATACCTAACAACTCGCAAATTGCTAATAAACTGGATCAAGAGCAAAAGGGCTACGCAACTGGAGTTTACATACTGGCATAGAGACAATGTATTATCTCTGGATCAATTCTTTTTATTGCAAAAATGTTACATGATCCAGAAATTTTGCATTTCTATAAGTTTCCAAATGTTATTTAGAAATCCTGGGTACTGCTAACACACCATATAGGTAAAATAAGTCAGTCTTGAAGTAAGACATCACAAATAGGGTATTTGAATGCTATCGGTGCAAGCATAAACCAAATGGTATAACTGACTCCCGAATAATGCGTTTATATTTTCTTCAGGCTGAAGTACTCTCTGCCAATAATCACTCTTGAAGTCTAGGATAGAAAATAACCTCGATCCTCCCAGTGTACTCAAACCTTTGTTAACCTTACTACATTTCCTACAGACCACACAGAACTTGGCACTGCAAGAACAAAAGACAAACATCCTGGGTATGCAGATTTAAAAATTGCACCCTCTTGCAGAAGTTTGGAGATCTCCTCTCTCTTTCTGACTGCCTATTTTATAGGTGGTTGTTTTATCAGTGGTATGTTTCGAATAGTGATCCCATTTCTCACACCAGTTGTCGCAAACTATACAGACAGTAGCTGACTGGCAGGTAATTTGCCATTTCTCTCTAGTTATTCATAACGCTGGAGGGAAAATTATTTAATAACTATGAAAAAACATGAAAATAACCTTTCCACTTAATTGTCTGTGTTGATAATGGTTTGATTACAATATATAACAATCATAATCATCCTCAACAGTTTCCAGCCTCTGGCTGGGTCTGCTTCATGTACAAGCCTCTCCATTTCCTTCTTTCTTCCCACCACCTTCTTCAGTCCTCTCCTCTCTTCCGTACACACTCCTCTACTCCTTCCGGCCATCCAATCTCTTGGGCTTCCTCTGGGTCATTTACCATGCATCTTAATTTTGTGGATTTTTCTTGGGATTCTCTGAGCCTCCAATCTCTCTACATGTCCATACCATCTCAGCATGGTCCTCTCTACCCTTTCCTATAGGTGTTCCTCTTTTATGGTGCATCTAATCAATTCATTTCTTATTCTGTCCATTTTATGAACTCCCATTCTATCTCTTAAAAACTTCATTTCACTTGCTTGTACTCTTCTGATGTCCCGCTTCTTCACAGTCCATGTTTCAGTCGCATAAGCCAAGATAGGCACATTGTATGTGTGATAGATTACTCTCTTGCTTCTCTGTGGCATATCTTTATTCCATATCAGGCTTCTAATGCTCCTTAGAAATGCCTCTGCTTGTCTTCCTCTTTCACTATATAACAATATTTATAGAAAATCTATATCCACATGAAATAAATATTACACATTCAGCTTACCATTAGAATCGGCAAGAAGCCTATGAATAACAGCTTCATTTTCTAGAGGATTGAGAGAGCATGTTGAATAGACCAAACGTCCTCCAACTACTAACATCTCCACACCACGCCGAACAATTCGGTACTGTATGCTGTAAACATAAAAGCATCAACCTATTATACACATTATAATACAAGACATCAACTTAGCATTAAATTAATATACTGATTCACTAATTGCATCCTCCCACAATTACAAAATCGTATTCGGCGATTTCGAGAAAACTGAGATATTTAACAACTGTCCAGTTTGATTACCCATGTAAATTGTTTCCATTTGCTGCATTCCACTTCAACCAAATATCAGGATTTTTCCTAAGAGTTCCATCGCCAGAACATGGAACATCACAAAGTATCCTGTCAAATTTTAGCACTGTCTGGTTGCCATCTGATAAACAATGAAAGGCGGCGATCATAAATAAAAATGATAATCTCGATAACAAAACACATTCAAGTTTCTGTTCCATAACATTTTTTAACACGTACCTTTGCCTGTAATGGTGAGGTTTGGCATTACTGCAGAATCATGGTTAGTTATAACTATACAAGGAGAATTCAATCTCTTTGCTTGGTGGACAAGCATGTAGCAGCGATTATTATCAACATCATTTGCAATTACAAAACCCTCTGTAACATTTTAACATGTAATAAGACATGAAAAACATAATTCACATAAGTTACATCTTTAAAATTGCTACAACTCACAGATTTTGCAACTTTTAATAGTTCAAAAAGACTTCTTAAATTGCATCCTTTCTAAGTTGTAAAGATTGCAGCATCATTAATAAAAAAGTCATTGTTGGAAAATAACTGTATTTTCACGAAATTCATTTATTAGTCAAGGTTGGAACACAAAGCTAGACAAATTATGGCCTTACAGCACAACACTGTAGCGGTCCGTGTCCAGACGCTCCGTTTTTATATAAATTAATCAGTTGCCCTGTGTATGAGATGTAGCCATTAGCAAGGACTCTCTCTGGGTGGCAGAAATGGTTGTTCATCTGGGGTTCCGATGAGGTGAGTGTTGTGTTTACAAGGTGCTGGCTGGCGAGAATACCATAGGATTTGTCACCAGCTTAAGAGGGAGAGGGTGAATAACAGCTAATGCTAGATACAGTATTCTCCTGGGGCCTCCAGAACTGCTGTATAATTCTCCGTATTTGAAAATTAAAATTGGTTAGTCAGATATTAAATTCTGAAGCTAAGAGCTGATGTCATGAGATCCAAATTCCTTACTAAGGAGTCAGCCATCTTAGCATTTGGCTAGTGATTTTCCAATTTTCATCAGCCAGTGAGGCATGCAATGTCTCTATAGTAATACTTTTAAAAGTTTCGACCAAGTCAGTCAGCAGTAGTACAGGCGAGCAAAGTTTTCATAGCAATGCCTTTAAAACTATTGTAAATCTCACTCTTCTTTGGGGTTACAAATAGAAAGAATGTTTGTAAGAGTGTATGCTTCTAATCAGTGATGTGCCTTGGAGGATAACCTGCTTCTTTATCTGTGATTTTCGAGTCTGATACTGCCTTTTAAATGTTGTCAACAGTGTAACCTCAAATCAGTGTTAACCTCATTAAAACTTTAAGAATATATTGGAAATTTATAACATCAGTATCTCCTGTTAGCTATAATATATTCATGGTAAACTATACCAATTTTCATTTATTAATGTAATATGAATAAAATTCATTAAAACAAACATATGCAGAGCAAACACCAATTTGTTTGTTACTTCAGGAGTGAATGACTATGCATGAAAATCCCGTAAAGTTTTAACAGCAAGCAATCAGAAATGCCAATTATGCTGATACTGGAAATAACTGCTTCGTGGGTACCAAACTCACTTTTTTTAAGCACTATAGTTTTGTGCACAGACTAAAGACTGTTTGTAATAAAGATGGTAAAGTACCTGGTAATTCTGAATCATCACTATGTAGCAATTCTATTAATTGAGCTGTCTTAGATCCTGGGGCTGCACACATGTCTAAAACCTGAAAAAAATATGATAAGTAAGAATAGCAAAAACCTTAAACAAAAATTCCATCTGTGCATGTATTTATGTCATCAAAGATATTCTCTTCCAATATGACTTATTTCTAATTGACATTACAACAAAGTTAATTTTCAAATAATATCATTGGGGAATATGCCTATCCGTTTCTTCTACCAAGGCAAAATTTGGAATACATAAGTAGCAACCAAGTATGGTAGAAAAATCAATAAATATAAACAGAATAAATACACTAACCTTATGGTGAGACTTCACATCTAAAACCAAAGGAGGGATCATGCTAACAACTTCCTGGCGACTGATGTTGCCACATTCCGTCTCTGAAATCAGGAAGTTGTGAAGGCGAAAATAAATTTCAGATCTTCTTATGTCTTTCCGTGTCAGCTGCAACTGCCAGGCAAGGCCATCAGGATACCTAAGTATTAACATTAGGACCTTAAAAAATTTACTATATAAACATTTTCATATCTTCATCCTTGATATGTCAACAGAATTCAACTAATAATAATAAAAATGAAGCAATAAGCATGTTACAAGAATTCTGTCTCAAAATATTTGCATGCCTAGCTCCGAAAATAACAGACTATAAATACTTACACTTTCAAAATCTAGTAATCATCATTATCTTTAGAATGCTTTCACCTTCATGGGGCATTTGCCAGATCCTCTTCCAGAGTATATGTTTATTTGAAAGTAAAGTTCCATCCACTACCAGTTTGCTAGGCCTGTCTTAGTTTTGATGGGGAAAGCAGAGGTGTTGCCATCCGTCTGTGAAAAGTGTAACTTGTGTTCTATGTGATGAATGTATTTTTGTTTGTGAAGTGTGTAGTTTATGGGGCAGAGATTGGGGACCATCCAAGAATATGCCTAGATGATTGCAGAAAATCATCTAAAAACACAATTAATAGTATGGTCGGTATTGCGGGGAGGGGGGCAGGATTGGAACCTGGGCTTACTTTACCTCCCCTATCCACTGTGGTGCACTTTAATGCACACAGCAGGTTGCTTAATCTAGTATACACCCAAAAATGCAATATATTAAAGACAAATTCCAAAAATATTCAAAATCCATCACACAGTTTGCTGCAGAGCAATAATGTGAATTTTTTAAATTTAAGTTAAGGAAAGCAAGTTGTAAATAACCAACAGAGAGCCTAAGCATATGTAAACTGTGATAATTTTAAACACTCAATACATATGAATAAAATAAAATTTTAAGCATTTACTATTTATATTAGAGTAATAATAGTAATTAATGTCTCGAACATCGGACCATAGAAGTAATTTTGCTTCAGTACTTAACCCAGGAAACTCAATAAGGATGGTACAAAAGCAAGAATACTAGAGGGTTTAGTTGATGAACAAAGATACTACAGGTAGAACACACATCCTTCCAGCATCTGTGTCACTGCTCAGCTGGTGGCTGACAGCCATCCAAAAACGGCAATCACTGGTTTCATGATGTTATTCAGTCGAATACCTCTGTATTCAGGCGTAATTACGCCTAATGTCCGGTCAATTTTGAGCACTGGTCACAGTATATCATAGAGATTATCACATAAAAATGCTGACTAGTAGAAAATTTAAGAGTTTAGAGTTCTCTCAATGCTTCAGTCACAGAGCCTCGTGACTACCCAATACAACAATAAAGCAGAGTATTTGCCCTCAGCTCCATAACATTTGGATGAAATGAAATTATGTGTTAGGTTCAAGCACAATTTCTACAGCTTTTCCCTAAATTTTTATATGGACTTCAAAATTCTAAAGTCAATTTAGGCTAATTTAATAGCTGATTTCTGAAGGTATCTGGATTACAAGCATTTTTAACACTCTCTTCTGATGTCACAGGCAGTGCTAGAATTTTGTTTATAAATCCAGGAGTATTTGTTACTCCTAACTTTCAGACTCAGGTATAAAATGAAAATGTTCAGGCGTAATTATACTATAATTATGAAAGAAAAAAAACAGGTTTTACAGCCTCAATCTACTCCAACACAATCAAAAACTGTAAATAGGTGTAGAAAAAAATAATATGGTATGCATGTGCCAATATATTAAATCCCAAAATTGTGAAATAGGTTAGTACAATTATTGAATTTTGTACATAGATCTTGATCTTTTGAGGTCACTTGTTTGGTTCCTAAATATTTTTGAATTTTTTTTCCAGTCATCATCAGAGGATTATTTCTTTTTAAATACAAATAAATCAACATGTAAACTAAAAATTGAAATTTTTTTCTTGATGTACAAATTCTACTTCACAGCATAATTTATCAGCAAGATTGCTGAAACAATAACATTCATTTTATTTGTTACTTGTCTTTACAACTCGTATAAAGTCAGTAATTTTACTAAGACAACTTAACTTCCTTTGTAAAGCAAATAATGCATACACTATAATTGTTTTTTACTTCTTAGTACTTCCCCTACACTGTTGCTTATCAAATGAATTTTAGAAATGTATTATAGATCAACAATACAACATGTATTATAATTGAAATTAATTATTAAACCTTGAATGCGCAAAACTGAAAATGAAGTTCTCAAATGTAATTTTTTAACTTAAGTTTTGAAGCTTAGGCGTATTTTCTATGCTTCTGATGGAGATTGCAGGTGTAAAACGAAAAAATTCAGGTGTAATTACGCCTAACGCCCGGTCAATTTTGAGCATTGGTAACAAGATATCTCAGAGATTATCACATAAAAATGCTGACAAGTGGAAAATTTAAGAGTTTAGAGTTCTCTCAATGCTTCAGTCACAGAGCCTCCTGACTACCCAGTACACCAATAAAGCAGAGTATTTGCCTCAGTTCCATAACATTTGGGTGAAATGAAATTATGCTTTTTCCTAAACAATGGAGTCCAGCAATGAAGGATCCAACACAAAATGAACCGACATGTTTCAGTCTATGTGGTCTTTCCTCCCTGTCAACGCTTTCCCCAAACTCCATCTCTCCTGGTTGTAATGCCTCATTTGCCTGTAACCTTCAAATTTATATTTGACTCGCAGTAACAAATGTGTGATTTTGCCATCCTTCATGATTTGTAAGTAAATAGAGTCAGTTCTATGTTTTTATTGTATGCATTACTATAATTTGAGTTATACCATCTATTGCAAAATTAGTTTCTAGATTGTACACAATGATACAATTAGAATTGTTTCTGAGGAGGAAGTAGAAATAATACAACTACTATTTTAAAAAGGAAAATCTATGGAATAAATGGTTTCCAGACTGGTTTGTAAAAATGTTTTTACCATAAATTGGTTCTGTACTTCATCATATTTAAGATATTTGTATCAAAAAGTTCAACTGCCTAGTTCTGCTAATATGACAAGATGATATCATCAGCCAGTTGAATCATTAAATCCTCTCCTAGAGTTATGAGTCCAGGTAGAGCTTGAGCAGTTTTCTCCAGGTCGAACGATCTTGGGTGATCCTTACCAGTTTACTCCAACAACCCCGCATATGTCCTTGTTCCATCGGTCTGGTGGTCTTCCTATCTGTCTCAGGGCTCCATTTTAATACTGCTATTGTCCATCTTCCGTCTTTCATACGAGCCACATGGCCAGCCCACTGCCACTGTGACCCCTGCGACTGATCTAATGGCAGTTGCTGTCTTCTCGTCATTTCTATTTAAACCTAGCATTAACCTTTCCATAACTCACTGTGCTGTTATAAGTTTTGCTTTCACAAATTTCTTCAGTGTCCAAGTCTCGCAGCCATAAGTCAACACAGACAGACATCACTAGTAGTAAATTATTTGCTTTAGATCTGATGATAATTGAATGCCTCCCCCCAAAGGACACCATCCTAGCTTGAAGCAAGGGGAATTTCTGGTCTTTCATCTCCTCTCATATTTACAAGCTGGCTGGGATAAATGTACTCATTGACTTTTTCTATAGTTTAGTTGTACATTCTGATCTGTGGTTCATTTCTTAGTCATAACTTTTGTCTTCGAAAGGGTCATGTTCAGGCCAACTGAATTGCACTCGAAGACGAGATCAGGAACTTAGGTTTGGAGTTCATCAATGTCATTAGTCACAGGCGGATGTCATCGGCAAATCTTAAGTTGTTAAGTCTTCTGCCACTAATTCTAATTCCTTCCCATTCTAGCTTTGACATTGCCATCTGCAAGACAGATTGTAATAGCCCTCAAACCCAATCTTTAAATGGAATTGTGTTTTATGAAGCACTTGTAACAAGCTAGGGTTTGATGGAATATGATTTTGTATATTTTTCTGGCAATTTATTGTAAATTGGTGTAAATGAATTTTGTTTTATGAAAAGAAATTATGTAAATACCATTTGATACATTTAAGAACAGAACTATGCAAGAGAATTGCTTAAATGTTTGTAATTCCAAGTATTAAGGCAAGCTATGATGTTTAAAGAACAATTTACTACAGTTTAAAATGGTTTATATGAATAATTTTGTGTTTAAGTATCTTTAATTTTCATTTCTTAGCATTTCGTGATGATTGTAAATGATTTTGATTGTTTTTAATATGTTTTTAATTGTTTAAATATTGTTAAAGTTTGAGAAATATCTGTCGGAAGCCTTTGTAATGTTCTATAACTTTCGATGAAACATATATAAAGCGAACAGCAGAGACTCAGACAGATTTTACGGAGACAGTTTTTCGATGCGTTTATGGACACAGTGTGTAACTGTATTGTCTTTGGAAGAAGTGTTGAATGTAATCGCTGGAGTGCATACATGTGACCAGTATCTTTGAAGTTCAATGTGCTTATGAAAATAAAAGCAACTTAAATTTGAACTGTATCATGGACTAGTTATTTCATATATTAATTAAACCACGAGACATCTAATATGATGAAAATAATTACGCAGAGATGGGATCACCCTTGCTTAACAATTCTTTCGATGTTGAATCCATGCCACTGACAAAGGCTGAGTAGGTGCCATAGATGTTATGGAGCACTCTAATATAAGGTATGTCTATGCCATGTTCGGCTAATGCTTGCAGGACAGCCTTGTGTCTTACTGAATTGATTGCCTTTTCAAAAGAGGCATGGTTAATTAGCTCTTGTAGGTAGAATGTGTTCAACTGAGCTAAAGCTCCTGTGGGCAGAATCAGGGATGGAACTGATTCAGTTCAAAAAGATCTTTGTAAAAACTTTGTACAGAACAGACAACAAGCATATACGTCAATAGTTTTTGATGTTGTGAATACTTCCTTTTTGGTGTAGCAGAATTATTTTTGGTTTATTCCATTATAAATGATTGCTGTATTGCATAGGCAGGACGAGATTACTTTAGTTTTTAATTTCTCATTAACTAGCTTAGAATATCAACAGGAAGACCAACACTACCAGTGGCTGTTCCTTTTTTTCATGCTATCAATAGCATACCTGATTTCAGATGGCACTGTGAATACATTAGAGAGGTCGGAGGATATCATAGTTTCGTCTAAAGTGCCATATAGGCTGCTATAAAAATTCAGATAAATTCTAGAATTTAATATTTGTCAGTAATCGAGCCATTGCTATTATTTTCTTCTGGCAGATTATGAGCTTTTGTTTTGCTCTCTTCTCTAAACTATCCCTTACAACGTATTCATTGACTTCTTTTTATCAGCCCTCACTTACTACAAGATGTATAGACACAAATTTTTTAAATACTGTAAAAGTTAAAATGATTGTTCAGTTTCAATATCTAAACAAAACAATGGTAAAGATTTTCGTTGAGTTTTGATGAGCAGACGTCCCAGAAACTTAGCAATATTGGAACGTATATGTTCACCGCAAAGAAACACATTTTGAAATGCTTAGCAGTTTGTGCACTGTACAGCATTGCATCAGTTTTGACAAAGAACAGCTGAAAAGCTTTGTAGTTGATCTTGAAACACGTGTTAACAGCATAATATCTGATAGACAAGCATCATGGTAAAAATGGGTAAACTTCTGCCTTAGTACCTGCGATTGTGATTTTAACATAGCACTCAATTGGCCGTCATTGACATTTTATGCAAAAACTACTGAAAGAGAAGTCGAACACACAGAAACAACTTTGACGGGACAATCAAAGCATGACTGGATCATCCAACTACTAGGTGAATCCCAAATATAATTATCTAAAAAAACAGAAAGTTATTAAGCTCTTTAAAAAGTCTTTTATTTATGATCTTCTAAATAAAGCTTGTGAGCAAACAGGACCGGCGCTAGGATTCTCGGGCCCCGGATAAATGTTCTCGAGCCCCCCACCCCGATTTTCTATTTTTATTTTACACTTTGATTTTTTGGATAAAGGCAGAAAATTTTAATCCAAAAAATCAAATAACACCTTTTTAGAAAAGATTTTTTGATTGATTTCTAAATAGCTAGGCACCCTTGCCAGAGGGCCCCCTATAGGCCCGTTTACCCCTCCCTAATGCCGGCCCTGAGAGCAAGGCAATAGAAAGGGCTTCCTCCATCACTGGCTACATATCTAATTCTTTACAAATACAGTTGACTGCATAGTTGATAGATTACTTTTCAAACTGGTGTATTTTACTGTAAATCAGGTAATTTTATCTAAAACTGAATACTTACCATATTTGATTATTTACTTGATAACAAGGATTAAATTTAAAAGTGTAAAAGGACAAAAGGAAGGCTAGAAATAAGTTAGTTTGCTAATTAAATATAGTTAACTGTTGATTCAACATTAAAGTTAATTTATTAAATGAATAAATAGATGTTTATTACATAATTTGATAAAACTTTAAAAAATTTGCTGGATCCCGTGGGATTGACGCCAACCTCACTCTCTGCAAATGTAGCTTTAAAAAACTGTGGTGTCGCAGTTCTTAAATGGAAGTGATATAGGGTATAATGGTACAAAGTGGTAGGAGTGGACATATTTTTGACATCTACTATCACCAGTCTTGTTCACAATGAACTCCTGTAAAATCTAAATGCCTAAAGTGTATTTTCATGTGAAAGATAACTCATTTTCTAATACACCAGACAGTATGGATTTAGTTTGAATAACTGTTCATTAATCCTGATTTGTATGTGTTTAAAATGAGATTAATAAGGTTTTATGAAAATATTACTGAGTTACAAATTTTGCACCCTGTTGGTTTAATTTATGTTTATTTAGGTCTAACTTGAATGAAATTCAGTAAAGTTGGTGTTGATTTCATTGACTTTACAAATAATCAATACTGATGTGATTAGCATTTATGATTAAGAGTCTGTTATGAAGAGACAGGATCAAAATCAACCAATGTCTTGTCAGACACAAAGCTTTAATTGGGGTTTACACTTAACAGCTTCGGCTGAGCTCTAACCGTGATATGCTGCCTCTGAACAGTAAGATTGTTCATTACTGAAAATCAGTTGCCACCAGATTGGATTACCTCAATCAGGAAAAATTCAAATTAAAGTCATTGCTGCTATTGAAAAATTAAACTTTCAATATATTCTTCTGAAATTTTTTAAAAGTTTGTTGAACAACCTATTTGGCATTGGAAAATGTGTCCAAATTAAATGATTACAAGTACTGATAAATGATTCGAGTCAGGACATTCCTCATAAACCACTAACTGCTTACAGTCACATGAGGATTTGCAACTCTTTCGCACGCATACAGAAATCACTAAGATGGCTGCCGGAAATGCTAGGTCATGGCATCATTTGCTACCTTCTGTCTACATCTCCATGCCCAAACACGAGCCGCAGCAACATGGTGTCTGCTTAACCGATTTTTACGAACTGATCATGAGGATCCGCAGCGTGCTCTGCTCAGGAAAAATTCCCCTTTTCTGCCCTCTCTGGAAGATTTGTCTCCTCCGACCTCATGGATAATTAATTCCACAAAATCCTTTAAAACCAACTCTTAAACTTAATTATCTTTTCCAAACTTTTCTATGATATATAATGAAAAATTACATTTCTTTTAAACTATAAATCATTTTCCTATCTTGAAAACTATGCCTTCAGGAATTTTTAATGTGTTATTGTGACTAACAATTTTTCAAAGTCTCATAACTCCTCAGGAATAAATCATATCTTCTAAGGTACATACCTCATTTTGCCATACTTGATCTAAAGCAGTTGCGAAAATGAATGCTAAGTTTTCTTTTCCGAAATAGTCTGAATCCCATTATGTGAAAATTTTAATACTACATTCTGATTTTATATGACTGTTTATTTTGATATCCCCCTTGGATTACTTAATAAACTGTATCTAAACTTAATCTGAAATGTTATCTGAGTGAACTCGCTGATCTATAAACAAATTTTGACATGAAACTACAAAATTTTAGGTTACCTGACACTCTATGCTAATCAAACATATTACCATTAACCTACACCAATTTTCAAAACAATATGATATTTTACTGTTTATGTGGAAATGAAAGAGAGATTCTACCCCGACACTCACCTATGTTGAAGGGAGGAGGGCAGCAGCAACACAAAATAACACCTTTTATCAAGTAGAAAGAAACATGTGGCTCAGCTTGTGTAAGCTTCCTGGTCAACACACCCACATGCAGAATGAAAAGAGTACAGAGTTCCTCAGCCACATATTTCTTTCCACCTGATAAAGGGTGTTTTTTTTGTGTTTGTATATTATTTTGTATTGCTGCTGCCCTCTTCCCTTCAACTTTGATGAGTGTTGGGGTATAATTTCTCTTTCCTTTCCACATACATATCACCTCATGGCAGTTCTTTCACACCATTGTTACGGATATTTTTGAGAAAAAAATCTAAAAATTCATAAAATTCGTAAGTAATCGAAATATGTTAATTTCAATTTATAAAAATTATTTCATTTAAAAGAATCAATATTTTCTCTCTGTTGGGAAACAGTATCCGCCATAATGGATTCCTATGTGATTGTAAATACTAAGGCCCTCCTCACATTGCGCTATTCCGAGGCAGCGTAACTCTTGTTTGAGTATCGTAAATTTGAGCTGCCTGCAAGTACACTCCCTGAAACGATCTAGTGCCACACACTAAGAATACTGTGAAATGATACAATTTCTTCATCCTGCCTGTAGCCGTGGTGAGTGCATTCTAATAAACAACCCTGCTGTGGCTTCTAACAGAGTTTTTCATCAAGTGGTGATGGTGTCACTGTCTTCTATTATTCCTACAAATCTGAATAATGAGGTGCCAGTCTTAAATCATACATACTAGAGAAAACATATTGTTCAGTTGGTAAATAAAAAAATTTATGAAAATATAATCACTA
This sequence comes from Vandiemenella viatica, assembly GCA_031002005.1. Lineage (NCBI taxonomy): Eukaryota > Metazoa > Arthropoda > Insecta > Orthoptera > Morabidae > Vandiemenella > Vandiemenella viatica. The sequence continues at coordinate 240,317,169 of CM061919.1, forward strand.
CTTGCGGAATTTTGAAATTAAGTTAATGAAAAATAAATAAATGTGCAAAGTTTGTAATGTGGTTTTAATTAGTTAAATTTTTTGCCACACATGCTCAACAAAAATCAATATTTACTACAGAAAAAAGCATTCTCTCAAAATATATACACTAATTATAACTTCCTGAATTTTTTGATCAAATGACAGATTGCTACCTTACAAATGATGGCTCACAAAAAATAAATTTAACTTCTTTTATTAAACTGTTAATTGATTCTTTCAAATACAGTAGAACCTAGATAACTCAAACCACGGTAACTTAAAAACCTGTATAACTTCAAAAAATAATATGTTCCCATCCCATCAGAGCCCAAAACCTCTATAACTTAAAATACGCAACCTCTATAACTTAAATAAGTAATCTCTGTATTGGCCCTCAGTAACTTAAAGAAATGTTTCCACAACCTCTATAACATAAAATTGTTTGTCAATGAGTCATTTTGAAAGTGTGTGCAAAACAAAAGGTTTCGGTATTTATTGCTTGCACGTTGTTAAGGTTCTTTGGTGGGTTTAAGAACTGCATTAATTAAAAGTCCACCAAAAAACAATGTATGTTGATGCTCGTTTATTTTCAATCAAAACAAGTCTGCGACATTCACAAGCATAGTTGTTACAATCCAAAGATGCAATACTGAATACTTGAATTGAATCGAAAACTGAATGAAAACTTATTGAATGTCTCTGTAACACTGAATGAATACTTAATGCAAACTGACTTCTCTGTCCAGGCGATCTGTTTATATAGAGTCTATCGAATTTACGAGAATTCTTCAAAGGCATCCGCCCGATATTTCTCGATCATTAACAATCACTCAAACAATCAAACATATTAAAAACAATCGGAATTGATACAAAATTAATTAATAACATTACAAAATGATTAGAAATGGTAATTAGAGATACTTAAATACAAAATTATTTACAGAAATCCTTTCAAATGGTGGAAAATTGTCCTGTAGACATCGTAACTTACATTTATACATGGAATTACAAACTTTTAATAAATTCTCTTGCATCATTCGGTTCTTAAACATATTAAATGGTCTTTAAATAATTTTCTTACCTAAAACAAAGTCTATATACACTTATTTACAAGAATTTACAAAATAAACATATCAAATCACTTTCAAGCAAACTTTGGCTCACTACAAATATTTCACACAGTCCAATACTATTCAAAATACAGGTATTAGGGCTGTTACAACCCCTCCCCAGGATTCACTTAATTTTACACAGATAAAATTGATTGAATCCGTCACGAATCTAAGCAGGTTGAATGTACACATAATGCAGACACGAACAGATTACAATCAATCAACCATAATGACTTTTACAATGAACAAATACAATTCTTCATACAACATCTGCACATAGTCCATGACACTGATTTTGTTTACAATAATTGTCTTTTCTCAGGTCCAATCATTTTATCATTTACTGTTTTTACACAACAAACGTTCAATGCCATCACCTTAAGTTACAATTTTTTCACTCCAAATTACACACTTGATGTCTGCTTGTTAATTACACCAGTCTGTTTACATTTTACAGCTGATAATTTGTCACCAAAATGTAGAAAGTCACAACATCATGAAAATACCAAAAGTCTCTACACAAAACTGTCACAAATTATACATTGAAATGCTTACATCTGCATCTGAGCTTAAGTACTCACACAAACTATTTACATGCATCAATTGACATACTTATTTACAAAATTAGACATTTACACATATAGTGGCACATTTCATAAGTGATCACTTATTCATAAAAGGGTTTTAGGGCTTCAACATTATACACACCCTTACATTTACCACTCTCAGGGTCAATTAGCTCATAAGAGTTTTTCCTTGGTATAGACTCTATCCTGAAAGGGCCTTCAAACAAACGGTTAAACTTATGAGTCTCTTGTCGCAAAGCTGATGACTTACTATGAACTTCAACTAACACCAAATCACCCACTTTATATTCTATACACTTCTGACCTTCATCATGCCTTTTCTTTCTCCTTTTTGCCTTTTCCTTTAAATTTTTAAGAGCTAAAGCTACCTTTTCCTCATAGTTGAAACTCTTTCTATTTGGAAAACTAACACATTCTCGAATTAATCTGTTAGCCGGTTTCTTAAACATCAGCTCAATGGGTGGTATTTCAGTTGTATCACTAGGTATAGAGTTAATTACATTTTCAAAATTTTCTACTTCACATGCCCACTTACTGTGTTGGTCTGTACAATATGTCCTAAACCAACGTCCTATTTCCCTCATTAGGCGTTCTACGGGATTTCCTGCTGGATGATAAGCAGAAGTATGTATAACCTCTATTCCCTTCTTGTTCAAGTTTTTCTGTCCACACTTGACTAGTGAATTGCGGGGCATTGTCCGAAAGCACCCTCTTAGGTTTACCTACCTTCTGACAATATTCATCAATCACTTTTCTAACCAAAATTTTAGCCGTAGACTTCTTTACAGGGTAAAGTTTAACGAATTTGGAAAAAACATCAAATAAAACTAAAACTTGGGTCACCCCTCCCCGAGACATGGGTAGCGGGCCAAGAACATCAGCCAAAACTAATTCCAATACACTACTTGGGATGATATTTTGCATTTTCCCCACTCGTTTAAACACTATCTATTTTAGATCTTTGACACACTTGACAAGATTTTAATAGCTTGGAAATCTTCCTTCTCATATTATAGAAATATGTATCTTCCCTTAACACTCGGTAACACTTGGATGGCCCATAATGCCCATAACTATAGTGGTGATGCCAAACAATTTTTTCAACCAAACTTTCTGGAAGCCATAACTTCCAATCATCCTCATCTTCACTAGTCCTTCTAAACAATACTTCCCCATGCAAAGTATAATATTTCTGAAGCTTATCTCTGTGTTCTGGGCTATCAAGATTAGTTTTTACTTCTACTATAGCTACATCTTTGTCCTGTTCGTCTTTGATTTGTCGCAAGGAACACTTAACCTCAGTTTCATACGGTACTCCTTTTAGATAAGCAATTCTAACCTCAGTCTGTGGTCCTAGACATCGCTTTTCAGAATCTAGACCTAACGGTAGACGTGACAAAGCATCTGCAACTTGATTTTTACTAGCAGGTCTATACCGAATCTCTAAATTATATTCCTGCAGAACCAATGCCCAACGGGTTAACCGACTGTGGACTAACTTACATTCTAACAAAAATGAAAGAGCCTTATGGTCTGTATATACAATAATTTTTCTACCTAACAGTAGGTACCTAAACTTAGTCAAACCCCACAAAATAGATAAGGCCTCCCTTTCCGTAATTGTGTATCTAGTTTCAGCTGGTTGTAGTTTTCTACTGGCAAAGGCAATAGTCCTAAAATCCGGTTCTCCATTGATTTCCACTTCCTGGAAGACATGAACTCCTAAACCATAGTCAGAACTATCTGCGGCAAGGCAAAAATCTAGATCCCAATCTGGATAATAGAGGATATTGGAATTACATATGTCATCTTTGATTTTTTGAAAATCTCTTTCACATTCTGAGGACCACACCCACCTGACACTTTTTATAACCAAATCTCTTAAGGCTGGACTATTTAAAGCTTGTCCCTGAAGAAATCTCCTATAGTATTCACACAATCCAAAGAAACTCTGTAGTTGTTTCTTATCTCTAGGTCGGGGAAAATTCTTAATGGCATTTATTTTATCATTACTAGGCAAGATCCCCTGTAGTGTAATACGATGGCCCAAAAATTCAACCTCTTTTTGCAAAAATGTACATTTCTTTAACTTAATCGTCATACCCCCCTTTCTCAATGCTTCTAAAACTTTTCTAAGTAGCACCCAATGTTCCTCAAGTGTTTCTGACATTATAAGAATATCGTCTACGTATATCTCTACTTGTTCGAGCAATTCCTTTCCTAACACACTATCCAAAGCACGAATAAAGGTAGCCACTGAAATATTTAACCCAAATGGTAACACTCGAAAATTATAACAACGGCCATCAAATAGAAAGGCAGTGTATTTCCGGGATTCTTCTGAAAGCGGGACTTGCCAATAGGACGCAGTCAAATCGATAGACGAAATATATCTTTTACCTTTAAACCTGTGCAACAACTCACTGATAGGTGGAGGATGATCCCGTTCTGTTACTAAATGCTTGTTTAATGTGCGAGCATCCAGCACTAGTCGCACAGAATTGTCCGGTTTTATTACCACAACCAAGGGATTATTGTAAGGACTCCTTGGACCTCTCTATTACCCCCCACTCTAGCATTCGATTTATCTCCTTATTCACTTCATCTCTTTTGGTCAAAGGGATTGGATATGGCTTAATAAAGAAAGGCTCTTCAGACTTTACAGTAAGCTTGCACTCATAATTTTTTATCAGACCTGGTTTGTCAGAAAATACGTCCCTATATTCTTCAATTAGACATTTCAGCGTTTCTTGTTGGTCTGATGGTATAGTTTCATACTGTTTGGGTAATTAATAACGTTTCCTTCGCTTATCTCCTGACCTTCAATCAGACTATTAATCTCACTACTCTGCCTTAACACATTTACACAAATCTGCGGTAATAGTTTGTCACAAACTCTAGCTACACCAGCATCCTTATATTTAACTCTCACATGATCTACTTCTTGTATGCCTTTCCAAACAGTCTTCTCAAAATCAACCCAGTATTCCCCACTGTCTAATTTAATCCGTAAGTTACCTTCTCCACAGTCCTACCAAAGCCTTTACTTTTGTAAGCCAATCCATGCCTAAAATGCAATTTACATTCAACTTAGGGACTACATACATGGGTATTTCTACATTTACAGTCCCCATACAACCTTCCATCAACATTTCCTGCTTAATTCTCTTACTACGAGAACCAGTAGCAGTAATAACTGTCATACTACTAACGGGTAACACTTCAATTTGATTGGTGCTTTCAATTTCATTAAATAATCCCTCAGCAAGGCAAGAAACCTGTGACCCCGTGTCAATAAGAGCATCTATTTGTTTATTAAAAGCATTAATTTGCACTATGGGAACTCTATCTAAAACTTCATTCTTATCCTCCACCTCTTCCAATAAATCTTCTCGGGGATTATTCATAAAAATGGTATTAACTCCATAGCAGTTGGTACCTGGACCCACCTTCTTGTCCACCACTGCGGGGCCCATAACAGGGGTGGTCTTTAGTTTGCCTGCCCCCCATGCTGCCTTTCCCTTTCAGATTGAGGGTTCTGTTCTCTCACTCCCCCATTATTATTCCTCCTTGTGTAATTATCACGATCCCATCCCCTGGATCTACCATCCCTTGACCCATTACCCCTTCTAGGGGGACTCCTGCTGCCCCTCCTATGGTGTTGATGGTGGTAATGTTGTTCATTGAATGACTCCTGGGCATCCAAGCGTCTTAACAATTCAGAAACTCTATCCACATTTACTACATCCAAAGTGGCAATTAAATTTCTTGTTTGCTGGGGTAACCTAGCTCCTATCAAATCAATGAATTCTTCCTCTCCATAAGGATGGTCTAAATACTTACAACGGATCCAACATTTATGAAAAAAATCATGTTGAGTTTCCCTACCAGGTTTATACGGCCTACCAGTCATCAACTCCCTCTTTTCTTGAATTTGCCTGCTTGTCGACCAAAAATGTTTCAAAAAAGTTTTCTTTAAACAGCTTGTAGTCAGTCACTTCCCTAGCTTGTCTATCACCCCATGTCCTAGCGTAAGACTTTAGATGTTTACCCACAAGTGCAATTTTCTTACTATCGGGTAATAAATTAAAATAGTCTGATCTTTCAAAATTATCTATAAATTCAATAGGGTGAAGCCTCCCACTATCATCATAGAATTCAAATTCTTCTTTTACATCGACACTGAAATTTGGATTACCTGTTAAGGGAACCTGACTTAACTGAATCTGCAACCCAGTAACCCTTTTCTCTAACTGATTAACGTTAGATTGGGTTGTCTCCAATCCCTGGGTAAGTTGTTCCTGATGATTTGCCAATGCATTAACATTTTTCCCTATACCAACCACTTCCTGTCTCAAGTCATTGACCCTTTGAGCAGCTTTACTATCATTGGCTTGGAATAAAGTGACATATTCCTCCCTCATCTTATCACAATTTTCACTGACTTCTTTCACCTCTTTATAAATCAAATTTTCACATTCAGCCTTATTCTGTTCACAAAATTTTGTAACTTTCTCAAATTTCTCCTGACATTCTGTTACTACCTTCCCCAATTTAGAATCTAAATTGTTAATATCTTCCTTGAATTGAGAGCTAAAACCCTGAAATTGCTCTGTGATTTTAACATCAAAACATTTAGTCAATTCAGAGAATTTGCTCTCAAAATCAAATTCATTTTTAAACTCAGAAAACTTACTGTCAAACTTACTATCAATTTCGGAAAACTGAGACTTAATTTCAGAGAATTTGTTGTCAAGATTTAACTCAGTTTTAAATTCAGAAAATTTGTTATCGAATTTACCATTGATTTCTGCAAACTGAGAATTAATTTCAGAAAATTTGCTATCATTATCACTTTATAACTCATTCCTAAATTCAGAAAATTTAGCGTCAAATTTGGCTACAAAAGATTCTAAAAATGCTTGCAGGTTCTGATTATCAGCCATTTTTAGTAATTAGCAAAATCAACATAAAAAACAAAATTAAGAAAAATTAAAATCTTTCCAATCTGCCACACAATAGCATGCAAAATAAATCACTTGAATATTCAATGCAGTACTTACAATTCTTCCTCAATTTTGTATCACATTAAATTTCACTTAGAAGCACTTATTTAACCATTAAACACCACACTGACTTCAAACACTTAACCACACTTTTCACAATTCACTGTAGGAAGACGATTTTGAGCCCGAAGAAAATCCACTCGACGTCGGAAGATTACAGCCGATTGCCGATGAAAAATCTCCGCCTTAGGCCGTCAAATCCGTGTCGTCGCCGGTCGAAATTTCCTCTCAGGTTATGTTCGTCGCAATTTTCTGCAGATTCTTTTTAGAAGATAAACATCCCACAGATGTTTAAGAACTTCTCGTCATGTCAACGGTCGCCATGTTAAGGTTCTTTGGTGGGTTTAAGAACTGCATTAATTAAAAAGTCCACCAAAAAACAATGTATGCTGATGCTCATTTATTTTCAATCAAAACAAGTCTGCGACATTCACAAGCATAGTTGTTACAATCCAAAGATGCAATACTGAATACTTGAATTGAATCGAAAACTGAATGAAAACTTATTGAATGTCTCTGTAACACTGAATGAATACTTAATGCAAACTGACTTCTCTGTCCAGGCAGTCTGTTTATATAGAGTCTATCGAATTTACGAGAATTCTTCAAAGGTATCTGCCCGATATTTCTCGATCATTAACAATCACTCAAACAATCAAACATATTAAAAACAATCGGAATTGATACAAAATTAATTAATAACATTACAAAATGATTAGAAATGGTAATTAGAGATACTTAAATACAAAATTATTTACAGAAATCCTTTCAAATGGTGGAAAATTGTCCTGTAGACATCGTAACTTACATTTATACATGGAATTACAAACTTTTAATAAATTCTCTTGCATCATTCAGTTCTTAAACATATTAAATGGTCTTTAAATAATTTTCTTACCTAAAACAAAGTCTATATACACTTATTTACAAGAATTTACAAAATAAACATATCAAATCACTTTCAAGCAAACTTTGGCTCACTACAAATATTTCACACAGTCCAATACTATTCAAAATACAGGTATTAGGGCTGTTACAACGTGTTCATTAGTTAAATTATTAACATAAACAATGTACAGTACATATGTCACCTATCGTTTGCTTCTTCGAAATTCTTTAAAGCTTTGCGGCGGTTAGCCTTAAGACAACGGCTTAATTGGATCATAAGTTTTTTTATCATTGTCCTGGAAACATCACTTTACCTACTGTGTGATAAAACTAGCTTAAAATGAGTTCAAAAAGAAAACTAACAACACTCACATACGCTGATAAATTAAAAGCTATAGAAGTAGTGAAAAATGGATTGAAAAGGAAAGAAGTTGCGGCTCAGTTTGGGATACATGAGAGTACATTATCAATCATCATTAAAAAAGAAGCTGAAATCTTGAAGAAACAAGCATCAGGAGAAAGTCTTCAATGTAAAAGACGAAAAATTGCCGAATTCCCTAATTTAGAACAATGTTTGTTTACGTGGTTCAAACAGTGTTGAAACAACAACATCAGTGTTAGTGGACCCATACTGAAAGAAAAAGCTGAAGAGTTCGCTAATTCGCTGAAAATCGAAAATTTTAAAGCCAGCAATGGCTGGTTAGAGAATTTAAGAAACAACATGATTTAGCCTTTAAAAAAATGTGCGGCGAAAGTGCGAGCGTAAGCAAATCAGTCTGCCAAGAATGTAAATGTGAATTACATAATTTAGTGAATGATTATGATCCCAATGATGTTTTTGACGCTGACGAAACGGGTCTATTTTTTAAATGTCTTCCCGACAAAACATTAACATTCAAAAATGAAAAATGTCATGGAGGAAAGCACAGCAAAGAACGACTTACGATTCTGCTTTGTGCAAATTCTACGGGCACAGGAAAACTGAAACCTTTAATTATAGGCAAGTCAACAAAACCTCGGTGCTTTGCAGGCCTAAAATCACTACCCATGGATTATGAAGCCAATAAAAAGCATGAATGACAGCCGAACTTTTAAAAAAAATGGCTGATTAACATAGATAAGCAAATGGTAACTTCAAATAGAAAAATTATTCTGTTTATCGACAACTGCACAGCACATGGGGACATACCACCATTAAAGGCAGTCAAAGTACAATTTCTTTCACCAAACACAACATCACAACTTCAACCTTTGATCAGGGTATAATTAAAAATTTTAAAACATTATACAGAAAAGAAGTTGTTAGAAAAATGATAGCTGATATGGAGCAAAATACGATTTCTTCTATCAATGTTCTTCAAGCAATGAGGATGGTGGACAAAGCTTGGCGAAACGTAACACCCCTTGCAGTAAAAAACTGCTTTGGAACCTGTGGTTTTTCTTCAGAACCTCAAGAAAACATTGAAGAGGAAAATAATAATGTGCCTGAAGAATGGAATAAGCACATGTCTGGGTCAAACATTACTTTTGAAGACTTCGTTACTTGCGATGATGAAGTAGTCACAGCAGGGACGTTAACAGATTAAGAAATATTGGAATCAGTAAACAACTGCATTGAAAGTGATAAAGACGATGATTTTAAAGATGAGCCACAAACTTCACCTACGAGCGTATCAATCAACGAAGCAAAAAGAGCTTTAACAAATGTACGATCATTTATAGAGCAGTGTAGCAACATAAAAGATAATGTATTCTCCTCTCTATTTGTCATTGAAAATCAAATCGATTTAGAAACTGTGAATTGTTTCAAACAAAAGAAAATCACAGACTTTTTAAGTAGACTAAACCTTTAATTGTTGTTTTATTTTTATGTAACGTGTGCAATGTGAATAAATAATATGATTACTGTATCTAAATTTCTGTATTTTATTGAACCAATCCTTCTGACGCATTCGAGTAAAAATAGGAACAAGGGTACATACATACATACATACCTACCTCTATATTAACCTATCCCTAACATAGACCCTTGATAACTTAAAACCTCTATAACTTATAACTCTTTAACTTATCGAGGTTCTACTGTATATATCTGATTAATTGTACAAAAATGTTTGCTGATCATTAATATTGCTTGTTAACTATTTAAAAACAACTATATGATGAATACTGACACTTTGAACTGAATATTATTATGCTACTTGACAGGTACTGCATAAGAGTAACATAGAAAAATGCAGAAAAGATACTTGAGATCAAGACAAAAGTGGCTTATGACATTCATTAACTCAGCTATGGAAAAATAAATGCTATGAAGGCAACCACTGATGGGACTATTGTTGCTTATATTGTTGGTATATTTTAAAATTACAAAATACTTAGATTAGATCCTTTTCAAAACCGCTCTCATCTCCACTCTCAAATTGTTTTACGGTTGATAGTTGTTTAGTTGATTAGCTAGTGACATCACAAACAAAAGCAGTATGGCGGCTAGCGTTTTTTGCGCTCAAGTTTAAAATGTAAGATTTAAATGCCATTTTAACACACTTATTGATTTCATAAAATTGAAATTAACATTCCAGTGGCTTATTATTGTCAAAGGGTTAAATTAAGCCACATTTCAAAATGTGGTGTAATACCCTATTGCTAATCGCATGGATAAAAAACCCATTGATTATACTATGTTTTTAGACTTTACTGCTCAGTAGCATAAAAATTACAATATGATACTAAGTATTAAGAAAATTATCACAATAAATACATCTCCAATCTAATCAAATTTGGTTTCATATTGGTGGCTGTTCTTCCAGGCCCTTTCTCACTTGTCTTCTTCCATGTAACTTTAGTGACAATGCCTTTAAGAATTATTACTAAATATTACAACTAATAGGTTAGCGAATCTATTTCATGCCAAAAACCTGCAACTTAGATATAAAACACAAAAAAAAGATATGAAAATAGCTTGTCTGACATCATGTCTCACATATAAAATTCTAATATAATAATGAATGGTAAGCGGAGATTTCAACTTACCATGGCAAACAAAAGGGTTCAATAGTGTTTTCTGAATTATCTTCATCCTGCATCTTTGTTTCAGGATCATTCTCCAATTTCACTGGATTCAGAAAATTGTGAAAGAAAGCACTTTCACAAACCTCAATAGGGCTTTAGCTTCTGCTTTAGAGCCAGTTATTCGAAATGCAGTAGGAAGATTTTGCTTTATAGTAAATAAAAATGTGTCCCATTCTTCTTCAGAACATATCTGTTGAAGCTGTAAACAAAATTAATAAATATTTAAAAATTAATATTAAAATAGCTCAGAATTTGTGAACTTTTATTCTAGGACTGAATAAATGTTTATTTTTCAGAATTTCTCTCATACACTAGTTGTTCAAGGCCCAAATTATTTTTGGTTAGGACTTTACATTTCATTGATATCATTAGAGGTGGCAAAGGACTGGAGAAGGGAGGGGGATAAGGAAAGAAAGATAGGAAGAAATTCAACCATCGCCTTCTAAGGGAAACATCCCAGCATTTATCTGAAGAAATTTCAGGAAATCATGGAAAACCGAATTCTGGATCCCATGTCCTCATGAATTCAAAGCCCGAGTGTTTTTATTCACCTATCACCCTTTGTATGGCCATCCCAAGTCTTTCATTAATGTTATAATTGAAAAATGCTGATACGTACAACCATTTCACTAAAAAGAGCATAAGACCCTGCTTTGACTTACCTGGTCATATGACTGATAAAATTGAGGGTTATGATGGCATTCAACATGTATCTGTAGTTCCAAAAAATTCTCGTAACAGGTGAGCTAATGCTAATACATCATTCCTGAAAATTAGGGAAAATAACCCTTCACTTACGACAGATGAAGGCAGAAGGGCCAGATGAGCACACATCATAAACACACTTCACAATATTTCAGTTAGTAGACCCACTCACTAAAATAATGTTTTGGGTAACTAGTTAACACTGTTTTTGTACACAATATTTCGGTGATCATACTCACTGCAGCCATCTTCTTAAGAAGTGCCAGATACAACTGAATGGCTGGGATCTTTATAGCCTGCCAGGTGGCCAAGTATGCGTGATTTTGGTGTGCGCATTGCTAACTGGTTAACTTGGGCAACACTTGGGGACAGGAGTGGGGGGCAGTGCCAGCACCTCACAAGAAGATGATGACAGTGAATTTGATTGCCAAAATATTGTGTACAAACACCTCATTCAATCGGATAGTCACCCGAGAACATTATATTAATTCTCAATGTTGACAGAAATTTCATTCTTATGAACCTTACTAATGTATGCTTTTTTTTGGTGTGTTCGTCTGACCCTCCCACCTTCATCTCTGGTAACAGGTTATTTTTCCTATCCTAACTTACTTTCAGTGCTTAACTGCAATTTGATTGTCACCATTATCCAATTCCTGAGTATTAGTAATCTCCACAATCTCATAAGGAAAAGAGGGGAAAATACACCCAACATTTACCAAAGTTTAAAGAAGGAGTGCAGCACCAACAAAAAAAAATACAACATTATGATATGTGCCCTTCAAGAAAACTAAACCATATGACTGAGCTCATGCAGTCACTTGCCACATGATTGATTCATGTTTACTTATGTATGGGTAATTTTACCTTTTCTTTCCATACAAATTTCTTCCATTACATTGTTATTAATAATCTCACAAAAACTATACTGACAAAGATGAAATATGAAGTTAAGAAAAAACAAGTCGTCAGAAAAATATGTTTTAACAATGCAACAGCATAACTTTTCTCCCCTATGGAGTTCTTTCTGCTTTCCTCACAGAATACACAGAAGTGACCATTGGCGATGGAGGTAAGAGGATCCGAACCACGATAGGGCCACAATTTTTCCCAGCTTTTACACATTAGCCGATTCTATTGATCCAGTCACCAGTCAGGAAATCTATGCTTAAAGAAAGGTTTAATAGGTCATATTCAGGCACTAATACAAGCTACAGATGAAAGTCAGCATACACATGTAGTTGTTACTCATATATCACAAAAATTTTACTAAACACAACATACATTCACCAGTGCTAGCCACCAAACACTTTTAAAACTTCTTAACCGAAGTTGCCAGGTTCATGAAAAGGATTGATGAAAGTGAGTTGTAGCCTCAGTAAATATTCACATAAACAGTCATCAAAGCCACAGTTCTGTTACACACTTTGGGGATCTAACAATGCCACCAAACAAAAGTTATATTCACTCGTAATTCAGTCCTAGCTGGGTTCACAACATATCTTCTATCTTCACACTGTTTCTCTTAAAACCTCCCGGTCATTACGCGACGGCACTCGCCGATTACAATTTACTTTCCGAGCACACACTCGCGACCAACTTTTCTGAAGGAACAAACAAGACTATTGCCTTCAACTCCTGCAATATTGCTCATCACTCCTGAGATATCATACACCCAGAAACTTGCAGATATTTATGTAATTCGCACTGTGGCGTTAAAAGATCCTCCACAGTATTCATTTGACGGCAGCCTCAGTGGGTCTGTGGGGCCTTTCCAGATGTCTTAGCTTCAATGGAAATGTTCGGCCTCATTGGGGACTGCAGTCAGCCCGTAGAGCACTGCCCACAGAGTAGAATATACATATCTGAAAATTATGGCATGGTGGGAATTCACTGATTGTAATATAACCACCCAACTACATTTGCCCTTTACAATTTTTAAATCTTTTATTGATTTGTAAACTGTTCATTATTTCACGACTCACAGAGAAAAGTTTTCCCGCTCCCTTACTCCTGAAACCGAGTGCTTGCTTGTGGCCAAGATCATTTCATTCCTTCAATGCACTACTGCATTGTACTGACACTGAAAAAGCTGTTAGGCAATGAAAATAAGGAAGGATGGGTCACTTACCACAGATGAAGGCAGGAAGGCCAGAAAAACACGAACACACCTTAAAATATTTCAGCTTAAAAACCTTGTTCATATACACAGAGTCTGGCCAGGATGTCCATTACACCATGGCCTACCTAATCCAGGAAGAACAGATGGGGTTGGGGAACTCGTCTGTACAAGGGACATGATGTCATAGTCACTATATTGCAGAATTAATTTCCCATTATAAGACAGCAAAGCACAGAAGGCATATCAAATTTTCAAATCTGAAGTGAAATTGCTCTTCTGTGGCACCTGGTTGTTCAAATATTACAGCTCATGTCACATGTAGGCATTTATCAGATAATAGCCTCAAAGCCCATCAAAAAATGACTGACCGAGCGGGGCGGTGTAACGGTTAGCGTTCTCGCCTCGCATTCGGGAGGACGGCGGTTCGAATCCCCGTCCGGGCATCTAGATTTGGGTTTTCCATGGTTTCCCCAAATCACTCCAGGCAAATGCCGGGATGCTTCCTTCAAAAAGGTCATGGCCGAATTCCTTCCCATTCCTTACCCCCATCCTTTCCCGTCTCTAAAGACCTCGAAGTTAAAGAGAGACGTAAAGCAGTTACCAAAAAAAAAAAAGACTGGTTTAGCGGAGTGTTTTGGCAATTAATATCTTTGAAGTTGTTTAATGAAATAGAATTGTTATACAATAAAGCTTAATGTAATTTCTCGTCCCTTGTGCTGCAGCAAAAATTTCAGTTGTCAACTTGGTCCAGGTTGCATTTAAGTCTAACCACAATCTCCGCTGATACTGCCACTAGAAAATCAAACTTCAGTCGCACACGAATTAATAGACTATATTCCTTGCATCACATGTCAATGTCATTCATCATACATCGCAATGTAAACCTGATACAAAATCTTCACGCATTTTTACATCTTTCTTTCTTATTATCCACTAGCTGATGCCCACAACTTCGTTCATGATTGTAAAGAATTTTGATTGACCAGATACAGACACTGAACGATGGGAGACTCGAGGGTAATATCACACACAAACATCAGTGATCTGCGCAGGGTATGTATGGCTGCAAAGTGAAATAGAGGGACACACGTCTTTGGTCGAAATATGAAATTGTCCTCCGTCAACAAATTTCAACCACCATACCTCCCACATCCCCATAGCTACTGACATGACACCACCATGGCGCACGGTGGGAGACTTGAAATTAATACCACACACAGTCACCAGAAGACTCGCTGGATAGTTTTGGCTGTGGAGTGAAACATAGACACACACATATCTATTGTTTATCAGGTCCACCACTTTGAACTACCATATCTACCAACCCCCCCCCCCCTCCCCACAGCTAGCGACATGCAATCACCATAATGCACACACAAAAATTCCTGTGGTCTGCGCTTGATAGTGAATGTGAAATATAGGAACACAATGCCCAACATCGACCACTTTCAACGACACCCATATATAATATCTACCGACATATAACCACCATAGGGCACGATCGGTGACTCTATGCTTCTACCACACACAAACACCAGTGATCTGTGCTAGATAGTTTTGGCTGAAAAGTGATACATAGTGGCACATATGTCTTTGGTCAAAATATGAAACTGCGACCACTTTCAACCATATCTCCCCACATCCCCATAGCTACTGACATCTAACCCCCATAGTGCAGGATGGGAGACTTGATGCTACTACCATACACAAAGACCAGTGGTCTGCACTATATAGTTGTGGAAACAATTGAAGCGACATATACAGAGACACATGTCTTTGGTCGAAATATGAAAATATTCTTGATAGGCCACTTTCAACTGCCATATCTCCCACAGTTACCAAAATTCAGCCAACATTGTTATCAATGGGTGACTCTGTGCTACTACCATACACAAACACAAGTGACGCTAGATAGTTTTGGCTGAAAAATGATACACCGGGACACATACATCTTCCATAGAAATATGAAAGTGGTGCAGGTCGACCAATTTCCACCACCATATCTCCCACACCTCCAAACTTACCGACATCTAACCAACATAGTGCGCGATGGGAGATTTGATGCTACTATCATACACAAACACAAATGGTCTATGCTATGTAGTTGTGGCAGCAAAGTGACATATACGGAGACACATCTTTGGTTGAAATACGAAAATATCCTTGATTGGTCACTTTCAACCACCATATCTCTCACAGTTACCGAAATTCAGCCAACATTGTGGAAACTCCATGCTGCTTCCACAAAGAAACACGGCGCTATGTAGTGGTGGCTGAAAAGTGCAATATAGGGAAACACACGTCTATTTATATATATACATAACAATGAGCAGGAAAAAGCTTTAAGGCAATAAAATTAAGGAAGGATAGGGAAATATGACCCAGCACTTACCACAGATGAAGGCGGCTGGGACGACGAACAAAAAACAAACACAAGAGAAGTGCAATATTTCGGCCTACAGCAGCCTTAAACGTGCAGAAGGTGAAGCCCCAGGCGGCGTCACATGTGTACACACAGACACATAGACAGCCGACTGGTGAAAATTCACCAGTCGGCTGTCTATGTGTACACATGTGACGCCGCCTGGGGCTTCACCTTCTGCACGTTTAAGGCTGCTGCAGGCCGAAATATTGCACTTCTATTGTGTTTGTTTTTTGTTCGTCGTCCCAGCCGCCTTCATCTGTGGTAAGTGCTGGGTCATATTTCCCTATCCTTCCTTAATTATATATATACATAGGATTATGAAAATCGATGTTTTAACAGATGACACAGCTTACATGCGGTTTAAACAATGACCCCAGTGAAAATGAAGGATGCAAAAAAATAAATCATAACAACTTACGTTATGTCATGTAATGTTAGTTTTAATTGTGGCTTAGGCCTCATAGATCGTGATCAATTTGGAACTTCTTTCATTCAAACCAAGTAATGATTTCAGTAAAAAGCAAGTAATAATTAATATGCCAATTTAAACAAATTTCTGGCAATTCATTTCTCAGCAATTGCTTAAATAAACAGAACTGTTATAAAATAAAGCTCAATGTAACTCCTAGTGCCTTGTGCTGTAACAAAAAGTTTCCCATCGCCATCCTGGTCCAGGTTGAATTTCAACCTAGCCACATACTACACTAAACTTGCTGCCAGAGAAACAATATTTCAATCACAAGCATATTAATACATGTAATGTATCACAATTTAATGACAACAACACATCGTGATATAAACTAAATAAAAAATCTTACATCTGCCTTTTTCGTTATCCGTGATTCAGATCAATATTACAGTGGTGAATGGCTAATGCAGTTACATACGGCGGAAACATGTCATCAGTAAAAGCAAAGGAAATTTTAAAAAAAATCTTAACAACTTACGACATGCCAGTTAATTTTAGATTTAATTACATAGTCTAGACTGTATAAATTGCGATCAGTGTGGAACAATTTTCATTCAAACGAAATAATGTTGTAAGTAACAGGAGAATCATGAAAATAATTTAATTTTTTTTTTTTTTAAATAATTTACTTGCTTTTAAGTCAAATGCCGGTTATAATAACAATCTAATCATTGCAAAACAAAATTAAAGGTTTTATCTTACATATCTATGGCCAAAGATTTTAACGAATACTTTTACATCAAAAGAATATTAAATAAATATAAGCAACTAATAATTTCGATTTAAACGGAATACGTACTTTTCTTTCAGTGTTCTGACAGTTAATTTATTTACTTAGTTAAACAGAACTGTTATTAAATAATGTCTATGGACAAAAAGAAAAGAAAAGTGTGACGTCATGGCATGACAGAACGTGATCAAATAATCGTTTTATACGAATAGACATCAAACTCTTCTCCCAGCACCGTTGTATTTTCTTCCATGAAGCTTCTCTTAAATATCACAGTATCTTGACAAGGAATTATCAGGATTATTGGAGATCACAATTCCATGAGAAATTGGCATCATAATACTGCAGTAGTAAAATGCACGACACCACTGGAAATACTTTCTGAAGTAGTTTTAACAGTGTCAAGCTGGTCCAGGGTGTATAACAACATAACTCTTCATCTTCCTATCCAGTGCTAGTCTTGGTGTGATCAGTGTGAATCCATCTTGTTGGTGGTCTTCCTACATCCCTCCTCCTCTGGGATGGTATTTGAGGATTTTTTCGTGGGATCCGGTCAGTCCAAGATTTTACATCTACATCCATACTCTGCAATTCACAAACATTGTGGGTAGCAGAGGGTACTAAGCACCAATCTTAATTCTGCACATTCCAATCCCAAATAGCACAAGGAAAGAAAGAATACATAAAGCATGAGTACAGCATCTTATTTCTCAAATCTTATCCCTCCGGTCATTGCGACCTAAATAAGTTGGCAGAACAAGTATTTCATTGCAGTCGTAATTTAAAGAATTTTGCATATTCTCCAATAAATTCAAATGTGAATGACATCGCCTGTCTTCCAAACAATCCCAGCCCAATCTATGTATAAATTTTGTGACACTTTCATAAGGGCTGTAACCACCAGTCACGAATAGAGCAGCTCTCCTCTGTACCCTCTCCACTGAGTCAATCAAGCCCTTGCGATACGGATCCCAAACTCCACAATAGTAATCCAGACGCGGACACACTATTTTTTAGAAATTTTGTATGAGCATTACAATTTCTCAAAATACAACCTTTGAATTGTAATTTAGAATTAACTTTGCTTATGACAGAAGTTATGTGCAAGTCCCAGTTCATGTTGCTTTGTACTATTACCCCCAGGTACTTCAGGGATTCAACTATGTCAACAACTGAATTGTTTACTCGGTTATTTGTTACGTGGCGATACCGCATGCACTGGCGACGGCGGACGTGACGACACCGTGACGTCACCGTGACGATCCGTACAGTCACAGCTTGTAAACGTACACCGTGACAGCTTGTAAACATGTCACTATCGGGTCCGCACGGAAATGTGGGGTTTTTTGGGCGGGGAGAAGAGGGAAAAATATGCGTATATTACAAATGTTACTAACGGGACCACACGGAAAAGTGGGGTTATTCCTTTTAGTGCTATTGTGACCGAGCGTAGCGAGGTCACAATAATTTAAAATTGTACAATATCAACCTAAACTGATATCCCGAAGGTGAATCAGATGCAGGCGGCCGCTGGTAAGCGGCCGCAGATGTCCGATAACACAACCAGATGTTCAGTGTTTGATGTGTTATCGGATTTCTGCCGATTATTTGCCTCTCATTTCTGTAAACACCGTATAAAATATTTTACGAAACGATACCGCGAGAGCACATTTATTTCCTGTGTGACATATGTTTACAAGCTGTGACTGTACGGATCGTCACGGTGACGTCACGTACGCCGTCGCCAGTGCATGCGGTATCGCCACGTAACAAATAACCGTTTACTCTGTACTCGTGAACAAACTGATTCTTTTTGTTACTTATATTCGCCTTGCCTTGCACTTTTTACAGTTAAGTTTAAGCTGCCATTTACGGCACCATTCGGAAATAGCGTCCAAATCGCGCTGAATTTCTAAGCAATCCCTATAGATAACTGCATCGTCGGCAAACAATTACAACCAGCATTTAATGCTGTCACCTAGATTGTTTATAAAAAGTAAGAAAAAAAATGGTCCTATTACACTTTTTTGAGGAACACCCGAATTAACAACTAGCTTAGAAGAGGCTTCCCTGTCAACAATGACAGTGATTGACCAGTTGGAAAATAATGTATCTATTCGCAAATCTGATTCGATATACCGCATGCTAGAATCTTCGATAAAAGTCGGTTGTGTGGTACGGAATCAAAAGCTTTCTGAAAGTCCAAGAATTTTCTGTAGGTTTGCACAGTTTGGAGAACTGATTTAACTTTGACTTCTTTAAGGATTTCATCAGGTCTCTTTCCATCTTGTAATGTGTAGGCAGCTGTTCTCATTAATCACATCTCAGCAGTCCAAGCTTTGCTACCGTATAGTAGGGTAGGTTTAGCCAGTATATTATACAGATTAATTCTTGCGTGCCATTGGACAGGAGATGGTCTGAAGATGCTATTTATCATTCCTCTAACTTTCGTGAAATTTGTGATTTTTTGGTTCCATGTCGGTTTCTAGGGTGTAGCAGAGGTTGTAAGCTAAGTATTTAAATTCTGCTACTTGTTCTATGGGTGTGTTTAGAATTAAAATTTCAGTTCTTTTGCATTTTTTCTTTTTTTTTCTGATTAAGATTAAAACTGGTTTTATTGAGGGAAATTTCCATGTTGTAGCCTACTCTTGCTATCTTATGAAGGTTATAAACTGATCTCTCTAGATCATCTTCAGATCCAATGAACAGTACTTGATCATATGCAAATAGTAGGCCTAATGGGTCCAGGTTGGCCTATCTGTCTATTTTGATTCTGCCAAGGAGTTTTTGTGCTAGTCGCTGACAAATTTGTTTATATATATCCTGAACAGAAATGATAATAAGATAATGGTTCAGGGCAGTGGCAGATCCAGGGGGGGGGGGGCTAGGGGGCTGAAGCCCCCCCCCCCTAAAAGCACCAAGGTCACCCCGACGACGTGGATTTTTTTTCTTTTGCTCAACTGTTTTTATAAGGGCGGCATTCTGGAAAAATGTGAGATTTCTCTCCTTGCCCGAGTCAAGCACCCCCCCCCCAAAAACCAAACAAACCAAATTCCTAGCCCTCAGCCCCCCCCCCCCAAACCAAAATCCTGGATCCGTCACTGGTTCAGGGTGTATTCCAAGTTTCTTACTGCTCAGAAAAGTCTCTTAACTCCTTCCTGCTGTATTATGATGTCATTACTCATCACAAAGGAATGTTGTTGTAATGGAATTGCGATCTTCAGTAGACCCAAATTATCTTTTTGGTCTGGAGCTTCACACATACACTTTATGAGTGATACTATTTAAGAATACGAGTATTTTATTGTTTCCAAATACATACTAATTCCACACTAAAATTACCATTACAGCAAACAGTATCCCATCATTGGAAACTGCCATCTTTACAAGCTGACATTCAATAATTACAGCAATTATTTAGAATGAATACACTTAACAGCAATTCTCAGGTTGTGGTCCACATATATGGGCCAGGTGGTATGCAGGCACAACAGTATGATTCATTTGATAATTTTAACAGCCTGTTCAATACATAATTCATTTTTAATAGTTCTTTCTAACTTCATAACTGTGTTTCCGTAAGAATTCTAAACATAACTTTAAATTTACTATGCCAAAACGGTACAATACATTCTAAATTTTAATAATATCCAGATAAATAACAAAAATTGGATCAATATAAGTTAATGGTCCGTACAATCATATCTGAAATTTTACTGGTCCTCAAGAAAAAGCTGCACTGCTGCAATTGTTGTACAGATCATAAGAACCCATAAAAAAAATTGAAGCCAACTACATAGAACATCACTTTTTCCTCCAGGCTGCATTTCAGCAGAAGCAATAAACACCAACAGGTAGTAACACAAATTTCTTGCATAAAGACTGGTATGAAACTCGCCACTTTTTGAACTACTTAGGTGGCCAAAATATACGCAAAGTCTTTAAAAAAAAATATTGCCTACTGAACATGTGCACAAATTTAAGATCAAAAGGACAATTTCTTCTAGTCATTTTAATTGCAGAGTAGTATGACCACAAAATAAATAATTTTTTTTAAAAAAAGACTTGAACATCCAAGCTAGTAATCAAGAATAATTTTATCTTGTGAATAAAACTTATCTGAAATAATTAAGGCCATTAATTCTTTTTGTAAGCTATCTGGAGAAATAAGAACCTGCACCCCCTCGATTTTCACAGAAGAAATTAATTTAGGGCTGAAACTTGGACATGTTCTTTAAACAGGATTACTGGAGATCGCGATTCCGCCAGGAGTTGGCATCATAAAAGTGCAGTGGTCAAATACATGACTCCAATATAAATTCTTTCCTAAGTACATTTAACGGTTTCATGCTGGTCCAGGATGTATTACAACCTAATTTTTGCTTTAAAACAGTGGTCCAGGCTATATTACAACAGAATTACTACTTGAAAATAATACGTCTTGCGACTGAACACAGCAGTATTCCAACGATATTACTGAATGTTATTGTAGAGGAATCGCGATCTCCAGTAGACCCCTTTAAACAGTGTTGTTTAAGACATAGGTACAACCAGGCCACAAAAAAGAACTGAATATACATAGGACCATAGCAGTTGCTATGTTGCATAGACACATCTGTTAATGTTTAATGAATGCTATATTGCATAGGTGCTTTTAATCCCTGGATCAATAGCATTTAAGCAGTAATTAACAAAAATTATAAAATATAGTGTGAGTAGTGTGTTGGGAATAGACTGGCTGTTACTGATATGTCAAAACAGTATCCAGTTTTTAAATAAAAAATATGTAAAAACATTGCTATTATTGTTAGCTGAGTGCGATTATTTCAACTGAACATGTTTCTCAGAATGCACGAAATTTTGGGTCCAAAGGACAACTGCTTCTATCGATATTGGATATCATACCTAGATTCACTTCAATAACAACATGCTATAAGTTCAATGTGATAAAAATAGCCGTGCACGAACATGGCTAAAATTTCACACAAGTGATCTCCCAAGTTGTTTGTTAACGCCGTTTATGAAATATGTCGCGAGGCCATAAGAGACTGTAGCAGTATCCCCATTGTAGAATTAAACCGTTGCTTTCTCCTTGGCACATTGTTCCTATCTGTTACAACAGCATAAAATTTACAGAATACAATCCCATCAAACAACAGCTTCACATATCACACTAACAATTTACCTTATAATATTTCTCGAAATCTTGATTTTCTCTAACAATTTCTTCGTATGCTTTGCGAGGAGCATTTTCATCCCATTTATTCTGGAATTAGAGAAGCAACAATTTTTATGCAGTGAACAAATACCCAGTATAAACAGACGTAACCATTATTGACGAAACAAGGTTAATCATACTTCTCTTGCTCTTCTTTTTTCAGCAAAATTTCTGTCCTTGTTCCGCATCTTCCTATTTTTGCCCATAGTTTATTCCACAAAAAAAGATAAACACTATATAATTGCAAGATGTTAAAAAAAACATCCCCCGACACATGTGCACATACAACACAAATTCACCGCCACCGCCGCCACCACAGTTATTGTCAACAAAGAAAACTAAAATGTCTAGCCAAATAAGATATTAATGGTTTCTAGAAGGCTCTGAAAATATATTTTGGGGTGAATTGTAAAGTATTTAGGAACAATAATCACCATGCCTCACAAAAGATAATAATCTAGAAATATCACAATTTTTTGACAATATTAATTACTAACTAGTATGAGATCTAGTAGCGTATCGAAAGTAACATATGGGAGTGGATAAATTTACTTCTGCAAGTAAAGGAATTAATTGTGTTTGGGCCAATGCCCTGGTGGAAATTTTACTACATACGTGAATACAATTCCTACATATTTTTATATTTAAATCTTTCAGAGTCTGGGATATATTCTTCATTAATTCTTTAGATAATTTGTTCTAGTCTCTCATTTCCATACCCACATATTAAGACTTTCCTATTCTCCTATATCTGAAATCTAGGCAAGTCATATTGAGGAAGTTGTAGGTAAAAAGCTTAGGGTAGATCTGTTGCAGAGAATAATGAGAAGATGTACCATGGAGGAAAGAAATATATAGAGACGACGCAAGGGACCTTCACCGCGCATTGAAGTGACGCTGGGCGGTGGAGGAGTGGGGAGGCATGGCCGCCATATTACCCATCCATATAGAGACGGGAAATATGTACAAAAACCTCAAAGGGACTCTAGGATAAACGTGACGCCGCAATCTGGTGATGGATTATTATGTAACTCGATGAGACAAAAAATTAAGAATAAAATGTTTTGATATCCTGCTTAATCTTCGAGATATTCTGTCTCAAATGTGAGATGTTTTTGGTTGAAATGCAGAAGAAAAAATTGGTAAAAGTCAAATTTGATGATGGATTCTAATATAAAAAGACGAGACAAATAAAAAATAAAGAATAAAATTTTTCGATTTCTTGCCTAGTTCTCGAGAGGTACTGTCTCAAAAGAGAGGTGTTTTGAGTTGAAATGCAGAAATTTTTTTTCGTAAAATTAAAATTTGATGATCGATTCTTATGTAACACGGTGAAAAAAATCGAAAATAAATAATAAATTTTTCGATATCTCACTTAGTTTTCAGGATATACTGTCTCCAAATTGAGGGGATTGGGTGGGGATGTGGCCTGCAACAAAAATTAATTTTGCCAAAGCCACAATGAATTACATGGTGGACATGCCGAATGGATATTTCAGTGTTATTACTATCACTTGTGGTTAGGCTGAAATGCGGCCTAGACCAGAAAAAAAATAGTTATCTTGTTAGCATACATCGTAAGCTTAATTGGGAATAGCTGGAAGTAGTTTACATAGCGATACACGTATTGTCACCAACATAGTTCTCATGAAATTACTAACAATAATAGATAAATTCTTTGTCCCTTATGGAACAACAAAACCATTATGGTACAGACTGCATTTAGACCTAAACCACAATCTCCATTAAAGTGCCGCTACAAAATCAAACTATGCAGACACACCCACACACGCGTATTTGAATCGCAAACTGCATTTGGGGTAACAACATCGTTTGCTTCATCGAGATTCCTAGATTGCATAGCATAATTTAACACGTTTAATTTCATTATACACTGTCAGTATAAACTGCAACGTGACGAAAGAAAGCGCAATACTAAATTCACTGAATCGGGATGTAAAAATCAGCCCTTTAAATATCATTTTTAACACTCGTTAAAAAGTAATACTAGTCTATTATGTGTAAAATAGCAGGGTATGCTGATTTTCAACACTACACCAACAAAAATTTGAGAACAAAGTCATCCTATTGAGAGCTATGACTAAATATTTATAGACAGGCACCAAACTTGCCAATTCCTCCTTCACACTTCAAGAACAATAATTACAATGCAACTTACTTATGAAATGATATTCCAGGTTCTTTCCTATCTGGCCTTTTTGTGCAACCGTATACAGCACAAGTTGGCATTATAAAAAACTTAGACACATTAGAAAGTGAAATAATCACAGCGTCCAACACAATGTCAACATTGTACGGATACTTAATATGGCCGCCGCCGCGCATACGCAGTATCAGCCGGGAGTTTATAGGCGGCGTCACAGAACATACGGTACTTCGTCTCCATATATTTTTTTCCTCCATGAGATGTACCAGGAAAGTAAGAGAGATTGCTTTCAAAACTTTGGTCAGGACCTTGCTAGACTATTGTGAGACCCACATTGGAGTTGGAGGAGGGAGATGCAAATAAGGACAGCTAGACATGTCTTTGAAAATCACAAAAGGGTCTTTGCAAGATAAAATACATGTGAACAGAATCTTGGGTATATCGAAAGCATTGAATGGTGATGAGGCTTGGATATTATTGCTGAAAGATTTATAAACAGTGTGCGGATAAGAAAAACCATGACAGTAAATTATCAATTTATCTCAGACATAAGGGTGAATGAAAGTTTTCATTTACAGGTATGGGAATGAGAGACTAGAGCAAATTACCTAAGGCGTTAATTAACAATATACTTCAGAGTATGAAGTATCTCAAGGTAAAAATATTTGTAAAAAAGTGAAATAGGTTTACAAGGAAATTGTCACTGGGACATTAGCTATATCGAAATTAATAATAATAAAATCGTATTGTCATAGTCATCTACTCGCTTCCAACAATATTTATCCAGGCCTCATCACCAGTACTATATGCATTAACGTGCCAACAATTCTCTCCAGTCTACTTTCTTCCCACATAAACTACCAATCAAATCTTCTATCATTTCATTTACTGAGTTCAACCTTTGATAATTTCCATTGACAAATCTAGTTGCCTTCCTTTGCACCCTCCCCAACCTCAGTATTTGATGCCCATATTATGGCCCCACAATACTCTAGCAAAGCTCTGACCAAAGTTTTGTAGTCCTTCTCTTACTTCCCTGGTATAATGTTTCCAGCGGATTCAGCACTCTGAATCTTTTCTCTGCAACCTTGCTAAGGTAACTTTAGCTCAGCTTATTGTCAACTAACATTCACAGGTATTTTATTCCTTCAACACGCAGTTCTCTTTCCACTGAATAATCTTATAAAATCTTTATTTTCCTGACGGTATGCCAACGAAGTTGACTACTCTTGGCATTTATTTCCATTCCATGCCTATTCACCCAATTAGATATCCTTTCGAGATCTCTTTATCGACGTAATCCAATTATACAGCATTATATCATCTTCTAACAGCTTAATCTAGGAAAAAGTTCCAACGGAAGTTCTGTAAAGTTCTCTAAACACGTTACACTAAAATTCGCAAAAGTATGTACGTGGGGAAATTACATTCAAAGACTAATAGATAAAAATTAATAATAAAAAGGAAAATGGATGTGCAGGGGAATTACCACCGGGACATTTTATTAATTGTGATAGAACTTTAACCCCGGTAGCATTTTCACTACACTGCTATCTTTCCGTTCAAACCTTTTTAGTTTAAATTATTTCATTGTTTGCGGTAAACATTTCAACATCTCTATAAACTTTGATTAAACTCAAATATATTCATAACATCATACAGATTAACACCAGATACACATATAAATTTTTCAGGCTAGCGTTCTCAGGATGTAAAACCTGCAAAGTTTTTAGATTTGCATATTGATCATGATTTAAATTGAAGGTCACATGTGTCTGACTTAGAAAAGTAATTGGGAGCAACTTAAGCCAAAAGGTGATTTCTGTAGAAATAAACTAATTTAGTTTTACTTTTTAATATGATATAGATGATGCTCATTGTTGGTAAGCGTTTACAAATGCTCCGCCTTTATTTTATTTTCGTTTGCTTTAATTGATATTTTTTAGTTAATTCATTGTGCTTATTCTGTGGCTATTGTTTCGTGCCCATGCGTTTATCGCGAGTAGTGTTTAATTGCACGGATTATTGCAGTTATGTATGTTAAATTGATCTTGGTCGCCTTTCTTTACAGACAGGAAGTTTATTATAGAATATGAAGCAGTGCACTGTGGAATTCGAACAAGAGGTGGCAGAATGTTTTCCTTAATGAAAAAAAATACCGCCGAAAAGAGTGTGTTCGTCCTGAGACCGGTATTGTAGGTGCCATATACTTACAGACCTTGCAATGATGCTTCGTTGGTAAAAATCTGTGAAAGTGGCCTCGATGCCTGTAACCTTGTACCATTATTGGCGGCAAAATGTGGCTATTGGCAGGTGGAAAATGGGCTTAAATGTAGAACATTTTCAATTCCAAAACGTGCAGAAGAGTAAGACGCAATAAATTGTTTTGCTTTGAGGAATGAATTACTCGGCCGGATTTGGGTGCGACCGGGAGGAGGGGGGGATGAACCAATCAAATCGGTTTCCGTGTGGTTTCAACGAATTGCGAATACTTGTTGTATGCTGACCACTCGAGAACAGGAGACATCTTGCTTTGGAGAGAGTCAAGCTAAGGGCTCGTTCCCACGGCGTGTCCCTCGGTGCGTGCTGGGGAACACCTGTCATCTTTGCTGCATATATTAATAGCAGGGACGGCGCACCTCGACCCACCGGCAGGCGGTAGAAGATGAAAGGCGTGTAATGCCCACCACGCGCCGTGGGAACGAGCCTTAGGGGGACGAAACATTATAGCTCACCCGGACACAGTTAACACTTCGGGGGTCCTGCCACCTGGCCAATCCTGCCGAGAGCTGCTACCGATGGCTGGAGAATCCGCTTTCACTGCGGGGAGACGCCACACTTCCGTGCTCAAAACTACTCTCCTCGTCATTTCTGAGCGATAATTAGTCCGCCCACATAATTGCTTACCATGAGTGACAGGCAAGCTCCTGAGTTCAGTAATTTTGAACTATAGAGTCCGTTGTCTTTGATAAAACAACTAATAATCCATTGAAGAAATTGTTTTCCATTTTTCAAAACAAATAAAGACAATAAAAGTTTCCTTTTATTATTCACATTTGCTTTTTCATTTATCACAGTCCTTTGGTTTATGTGAAAAAACCATTCCGATCAAGTATGACGCCCACATGTAGCATATTTGAATAATTTTCTAATCAGTATTCTAGGGCGGTACAAGCCTTTTGTGAGCTACAGGTTTGGACAGGCGCGGAACATGAAACTGCGTTTGCAAATATCTGAATCTCTCATACATCTACATCTACATACAAGGCCACAGAGCCAGCAGTTTCACTGAGAGAGAGGACATTCAAACTGTTCTAGAACCTATTAGTCAGACGCCTCCAACTGAAGAATTAGAACTCTGCATTCACACCGCGTGATGCAAGTTAGCCAATAGGAAACTGTCACTCCACGATGAAGCGACAGTACAGAGACACGTTCTGTACTCGTCCTCTTAGCAGTTCCTTCTTGAAGATCACGCCATAAACTTGCCATTCTTTGAGCCAATCACTTAGGCAGTATTAGAAAAAACTCACCACCATTGGGTTACATGGGATGAAAATAAATGCAAAGAAGAGTCAGTAATTAGATACATAAATAAAAAACAAAAGGTTAATTATGAATATAAGGTGGGGAAATAATTGTTTGCTGAAGGCTTGAAATGTACATTTCTTGGCATTAAATTTGATAACAAGCTTAACTGGGCAGGACACATTGGACAGGTGGTAGGAAAAGGTTTCAAAATCCTGCATTTGTTGGAGAGAGTAATGAGGGGATGCATGAGAGAAGTAAAGGAATTGGGTTACAAAACTTAGGTCAGACCATTGCTCGAATATGGTAGTGTAGTATGGGACCCACATTTTGAGTATCAAAAACAGGAGTTGGAGAAGGTGCAAAGAAGGGCTGCTAGATTTGTTTCTGGAAATTATCGCAGAATGCAATCAGTGACAGATATGATAAAGGAGCTGGAATGAGATTCATTGCAAGACAGGAGGAGGATGAGGAGGATCATGGGAGTGTACAGGGCGTATACTGGCGATGAGGCATGGAAAGATATTGCAGTAGGTATGAAAAGTAGTTCTTGGAAGGGAAAAGATGACCATGACCATAAGCTGGCACTCGATTTCAGGCACAAGGGTGTGGGAAGATTTTCTTTTTTAGGTAAGGGTATCAGGGATTGGAATGAGTTACCAAGGGGAATGATGAATAAATTACCGAAAACGTTAAAAGAATTTAAAGTTAAAATTTGTAGAGGGGAAATGTAGGTTTGTGCAGGATAGGGGGAAGTTGGGTGTGTAGGGAAATTGCAACCGGAGCGTGTGCTCCATTGCAAAGGGAAAATTTGAAAGGTAGCAATACATTAACGATATTGGGAAATTCAAACCATGAACGTAAGTAATTCAGAATGCTGAATAGAGTAATAAGAACTATTTATGAGTTTAGTGGTAGATCTTCCTTCAGAGAGCTAGTGAAGAAGTTAGGAATTTTAATATTGGAGTCAAAGAGTCGAACTTTAGTTTAGCTTTTTTTTGCTGATGGCTGTACGCCTCGTCGACGTCGGGGTCATTAGATTCGGGAAAGGGCTGGGGATGCTTCCTTTCGAAGGTAGCTCACCTACCATGCTCGGTAGGTACAGCTGTGTATCACAACCAGTTAGAGGTCTTATGGAATGTAGAAAGAATCAGACCCTTGAAAAAGCATATGTACAGCGCATTTTGCAATTAGGTTTGATTATGATACAAACGTTTGTAAACTATATGGGTTAAATGTCTACAAAGGTAACGTGGTATTGTGTAACATAATGGAAAAAGAGTGATAGACGAGCGAGCATCTTCCCTTGATTGTTATTCATTGGTAAGTCTTTGTACAGATACCATTCCCGACTAATCAAATGCAATGTGTCCCATCTGTCTAGCAGGAGTCTCTCTTAAAACTGAAGGTGCTGAGTCTCTAGTCTTCATGTCACCTTTCGACGAACTGCGCAGCTGGTGGTTGTGCGAGTGTACTCCAGCCCGATGATGTCAGTGCTTGTTGGAAGACCAGGCATGAATGTCGTCGTAGATGTGACTGTCGGAGTATAAATATTTTCCCCCAACCAGCATCTATGGTGGTGGGGACAACTTAGGCTATTCATTAGCAGACAAGCGCGATCCGCAGTCGCCACTCATTGAACTCCTGTATCAGGCTGTATCAACGTTCTACTTGTTCGGGTCAGCGGCTCCTTGACTCTACAGTTTCACATGGTCCTCACAGTGGTTTACGAATTAAAAATTGGCAGGTCCTATTACTAACAACCACGGGTTTTTACAGTGCCAGTACACTGTAAATAGCCCATGAGTGCTTTTATGCCATATCCCTTATATCCCTTCCAATGCCCAAACGATTAGACATTAGGATATGTGCAACGCATCCTCCGCCACCCATTTTTAGTGAATCGCGAGTAATAGTAACAGTGATAGTAAATACACTAGAAATACCTCATTGATAGTGGGTCAACCATTCTGTTCAGTCTGTTGGGAGATAAGGTAATACCCTACGCTACAATGGCTCGTTTCCACGACAGCAATTGATTTGGAGTGCGCACAATGTGGACATCACGCAACGAGTCAGCGGATGACTACATAAACTTTACCCATTGTTCAGCCATGAGAGACTGGAGAGTTCATTAAGTCGCTGCACGGAGTTGCCATCTACTGCTCTCTAATATGGCCGATAAAAGATTACGCTTGCCTCGTGTTGCGGTGCACAGCCTGTTGCCACCAAGCGGCGACTGACACAAGAGATCAATGGTGCTGATAGAATCGTAGGTCTAACGCCAAGGAGATGACAAAAAATGTGTGAGCTGAATGACTATGTCCTAAGAAAATAACCTCCACCCGATCTGCTGTGATGTGACTACTACTTGAATATTACAGTTGCACCGTAATAATTTTTTCAGCAAAAATTGTGGTTTCCTGCAAATTTAAGTATCGAGATGTTTTAATCGTCAGTGAATTTATATTTGAGTATTAATATTTATAGTTTATAATATAATTTTCATAAGGAAGGGCTGGCTAACATTTTCATACTTCAATTAAAACCCAAAAAATTATAACGAGATATAAACAAATGTATTTATCGTAATAAAAGTCATTGTATAAACTTGTTTGATGTTTTAGAAAATCTAGTCCACAACAGGGTGTCATATGTAATCTAAATTAATAATTACATGACCAAAAGCTTACCAATTCACAAATGACTCAGAGAAGTACATGGAGTTTCCTTATGTGTATTGTGAAGCCATTCGGGCGTTACAGGACTGGATTCAGGTGGTGGGAATTGAATTATTACATTACGATGATAGATGCAACATGCAGCTTCGTAGTACAATGGCTCTCCACCATTGCGTGAAGATGGCTAAAGCGTCGTTCTTAGAACTGATATGCTGCAACATTTCTTGTAGGAAAGTGTCGTGGTGGTGAGAATGTGTAAGGCTGCACCCTATCCAACAAAATGAGATGAAGTGATGGGGTGTTGTACAACAGTGTTTTAGATGTGTCATTAGATGTTGTCGCTCTGGCCTCGCATTTAGGAGGACGCCGGTTCGAATCCCCATATGAGCATCCAGATTTGGGTTTTCCATGGTTCCCCCAAATCACTCCAGGCCAATACCGAGATGCTTCTTTCAAAAGGCCATGGCCGAATTCCCTCCAGTTCCTTGCCCCCAGTCCTTTTGCACCTCTAATGACCTCGACGCCAACGAGGCGTAAAGCCATAAGGAAAAAAAGAGGATGTTGTGGGATGGTAGCTCGTCGTCACCAAGTTACGGACCGAATTTTGTCGAGGTTTATAAGAGAAACTTCAAAGACATGATATAAAAAACCATACCACTTGTGTGAATATCAGTCACATTAAACATTATCCTGGATGCTCATTCTCGTCTATTGTGATTGAAGTTCAACAGCCTCTGTTCCTGACCTCTAGTCAGATCTGCATGTCACATGATTATTCAGATTTCCCACCACAACCTCTGCATCAGTCGTAGCAGGTTACGGGCAATTGAACATGGCCGCTATGATCGATACTCCCACCAAATGCGACTTACGAAGTGTAATCCCTTTTCTGCCAGCATAAGGTTGTAGTGCCACTGAAGTCCATCGCATTATGAGCAAAATTGTACAGTGAAAACTTTAAGAGCGATGGGAATGGAGTAGACAATTTAAAGAAGGGTATCCTTGATGAAGTTGGAGAAGGGAGCATGTCTGTTGGTACTGAAGGCATCGTTCAGCGTGTTAATCAGATGGTCATAGGAAATGAAGGTTTACAATCAATGAACTTTCTGATTAATTTCCAGAAATTTCAAGATCTGCTTTGTACACTATTGTACAAGACTTTGGATACCGGAAGCTGTAGGTCCATTGGATCCCAAAAATGCTGAGTGGCGACCACAAAACTCAATGCGTTATTACAACTTCTTTTGAAGTCCACCATCATTGGCAATGAGACTTGGTTCCTGTAGGAAAATCCTGAAACAAAGGATCAGTCCAAGCAGTGGATGCCCACACATTCTCCAAATACGTATTTTGAATGGGTTTTCAGAATTTGGCAGCTCTGCATGAAAGTTAAAATCTGACTTATGTCATTTATTTTATGACTAATCTAGCATAACCTGAACACTGCCAAATTGACTTTGACTGGGTTTACACAGTATCAAACATTAGGTGTTTCTCATTATGCTGCATCATCTGACACGAACTGAAACTGTTATCAATATGTTACTTTATCTGGTGCTGCTTCTCAAAATTAAACTCCTTTTTTCTCCACCTGTACAGTTGAATATCAAATATTCAGAACAACTATTCAAAACTGCTTTTGTTAATAATACAAAATGCTTAGTTTCATATAAAATGAATATATTCTTTTTGTAGTCAGAAATTGTAGCTCTCAGATAACTTCAAGAGTAATGTCATTCTCCATTTTTCCCCCCACATTTATTAATTTATGTATTTTCTACTTCATTTAAATTCCTCTTCACATTCAGTACAGCCATCTATGTGATTTAAAGAATGCATAACTGAAACTGAAGAAAGGAATTGGTAAATGTGATAACACAACTATTATTATTATTATTATTGGATAAAGGAAACAAAGAAACTGCCGCGAGGCACTGAAAATAAGATAGGATAGGGAACATAAACAGTTACCCGTCACTTACCACAGATGAAGGCAGGAGGGCGAGACACGTAAAAACACAAAAACAAACGAATTGCACAATATTTCGACTTAAGTCTTAGTCATGTGGGCCCTCCTGCCTTCATCTGTGGTAAGTGACGGGTAACTGTTTATTTTCCCTATCCTATCTTATTATTATTATTTTACAAAGTATGATGCATGCATCTTTTAATTGGTATTGCATCTTTGGTGTTCAATTCAAGTCTGATGCTAAGCTTTAAAACAATTAAATCCCCACAGA
This sequence comes from Vandiemenella viatica, assembly GCA_031002005.1. NCBI lineage: Eukaryota > Metazoa > Arthropoda > Insecta > Orthoptera > Morabidae > Vandiemenella > Vandiemenella viatica. The sequence continues at coordinate 240,350,200 of CM061919.1, forward strand.
AGTCTGTTCAGTAGTTTTTTGGAACATATATAAACAGTTTTCATTTTATAGTAGTTTTATTATAAAATAATCATACAAGTAATAGGAAAACCACAAACCAGTGGAAGGTATTTTATGACAGAGATAAATCTGTAATTTATGTTTTGTTGGTTGAAACTGTACTTAATGTCTAATTTATTAAATTTGTTGCAAGATTTTTTGAGTTCAGATAAGATAAGCAACAAATTAACAGATAGAGCTGCTATCCAAACAGTGGAAGTAACAAATTTAATACATTTTACATGAAACAGCAACATAATATTGTAATAACAGTGACTGTGAAAATGCTTTTAGGCAATGAATATAAGGAAGGATAGGGAAAGTAAGCCTATCACTCACCACAGTTGAAGGCATGCCCTTTTGCCTACATCTGTGGTGGATGAGGAGTTTATTTTTCATATCCTTATATCACAAAATAGTACGCAATAAAAGGAACGAGTGCATTTTCACTTTAGACTGTTTGCCATCAGTTGAAGTATGTATAATTTAGCTTATTTGTTATCCATGAGGTTCAATGATGTTTATAAATACATTAGTAAGATTTAACAGGAATTAATACAACGTGTAGTTAATGTAAGAGGATGAATACATGTCAATTTTATTTAAGTTATGTGAAGGATAAATGTATGAGCACAGAAGTAATTCTACTTATACAAATAATAAAAGTATAGATTAGATAGCTAGTTCTTATTTAGATAAGCAAACAATTTATTACAATTAAATATTTTCAAGTTGAAAATAAATTAACGAAAATGTGTGCCAAACACATTAAAAAGTCAGTGATGTTTTCCTATACACCTTCCATTTTTCTCTGTGTGATGTGTATTTTATTGGTACCTATGTCATGAACAAAACAGTATATCAAAATTACAACTTGTCCTTACTGCAAACACCAACATCACAGCTGCTGGTTGGTTTATGTCAATAAACCATTTCAAATTCTTTGAGTATTTTATTCACATTCATGTATGAGTCTGCTGGTTGAGAATACTAGGTATCGGACACAGATGTCAACAGTACAGAGATAACAAAGTTTATAAAACAGTTAAAACTTGCTTTATGTAGTTAAATATACAAGTATATTCTATGAATTGGATCCATCTGCAAGTTGTATATTACCTATAGGCTGGAAAAATTGAGCCATGACAGATGTATATTTTCAAAATTGTGTGGAAATATGCATCTTTCAAATGACTAAATCAAATTTCTGGCTCTAAATGGTCATTGTTCTTAAAGTGGGCAGATTCTTTTAACTAAAGATACTTTCATCATAATGTGAATAATTACTTTCCTGACAAGTATATTTGAAAGCTTTATATTTTATTTCTTACTCTTATTCTTCTCGTAATTACTGATCAAACAAGTGGACTGCATTAGGATGTGACCACACACAGCATTTGTCAGACATGCTTGAAGTGGTTTCCATTTTGAACATTATAAATTTTTCAATTAATTATTCAGCTTTCCGAAAATAATAGATACCAACCATCATCATTAATGCTTTGTCACTAGTAACATTGTGAGTGGCTAGCAGTCACACCACAAAGAAAATATATGATTATGGTACAGTAAATGGTTAAAGTAGATACATTCATTATTTACAAAATTCTAAATAGGTTTTCATTATAAATTTAAATTATATATGTAAAAAGAACCTAAAATAAGAGTGTAATAAATATAGTATCAGTTCTGCTGGTAGTAAAGTCTGAGTAAATATCCAACTATTGACAGTGAAGTACCACAAGGAAATACAAATTTCTTTTATTTAAAAAAAGGAAAACAAAAATGTAAGATGTGTCTGAGAAAGGCAAACAAATTTTTACTGTGTATTTTACAGAATAAACACACTTGTGATCATGATGGTTATTTTATGGAAAGTACATACATTTTAGATGTACTTGTAAAAGGAGCAACAGAAAACTGAACTGTGTTCATGTTTTTATCGATTCTATGCTATCTTGCTGTCACCTGTGATAAAAAATTGTTTCTTTATCTTTCCTTATTTGCATCAATAAGAACTACAGAACTGTTAGTAAATTCATAGTCTGGGCCTACACATTTACTGAAGCTTTTGTTGAAAGCTATTTCAGTGATCTTAGGTAAATATATAATGTTATGAGTGACCATTATTACATATTAAACCAAATATGAAATAATACTTGATATAACATTCCTGTCAGCTGGAACATCAAAGGTAGTAAAAGCTGAGACTAAACAGCCAGCCGCCTTTTATTTGAAAGTACTGTATAAAAATAGTGTGTCATTTCAGAACGAATAATTTTAAATTTATATCAAAAAATTCTTATTGTACAAACATTAAAACATGTTCAAGGAACTTAAGTCACTGCAGGACCAACATGCAGTGTTAAAGGAAGAGCTAAAATACAGTAAAATATATAACCAAACAAAGCGGTAATTTAGTCAGAACGGGGAATGATGTGAATGATGGGCTAGTTGGATGAAATACAGATATTTTTGTAAAAGTAAAGTGAACATTAAAAGAAAGTACCTGAAGCAAGCATGGAGATGGAGAGAAAGATTAACAAGGAGCAGAGGAAAGAATTAAGTCACTTACAAGCAAGAGAGCTTGAGCTGGAGCCTACAAATGTAACCCTGAAGGATCATGTGTGTAGAAAAAGAGCTAGGTGGTAAACATATTTCTTGGAAAGAACAACAGCAAGTGGCTTCTTGAAAGATTCAATTCCTGTATCACAATCGGATATTGATAATATCTCCACATCACACGACATCAGCTTTTGGTGAAATCTGGAAGTAAGGGGAAGTTTGTAATGGCACATAGAAGACAGATCCGAATGGCTGGAAATTGAAGGACGTAGCACTACAAATATATGGCCAAGCAGGAAATGAGCAAATAGTGTAGCAACAAATGTACCTGAGAATAATTAAAAACAATTTAGTATAAAATATTCTACGTTACAGGAAGTCCTTTAAAAATACTTTCCTTGAGTATCAAATCCTCTTAAAATTTAACATAATACTTTTCTATGGAATATTAAAATTCACAAACTTACAAAAATATGCAGTTTTAAAATTCAGTAATGTATGTGATGCAGATACACTGTTGCATCTTCTTAACAAAGTATTTGAATAAAAACATATTCTCCAGGCCTCTTGATAAAGATCAGATTTCATTTATAAGGCATATTTTTGAATTAACAGCTAGCCATTTTCTTGATTATATTATTAAGTGAAGGCATATTATATATTGTTTCACAGCCTGAAAAATTTCTTCTACCTCATCTATACATGTCGACACACAAAGAAAAACTGAGGATATAAAATCAACTATTTAAAAATAAATAATCTTCCTGTTAGATAACATATAAAAATAGTGCTATTATAAATTCAAACATGGATGGGGAAAATAAACCTGTCACCATGGTTGGAGGCTGGAGGGCTGCAATGTCAGAAAATACAGGACAAGCACAGACACATATCTAATGTAACAAAAATATCTATTTACTTAACTCCTCCTTGAATTTGAAGTCATAAAAACGTCCCATCTCCAAACTTGGTGAGTGGGCTTATTATCCAAATCTTTGTTCAGATTGACTCTGCATTAATGTCAGATTAGCAGCATTAGTTTATTAACAAACCTAAGATTAAAGTATTTCTAAAAATATGTTACAGTAATTTTAGAAAGTTGAACAGTATTCCATATACCTAGTTATACAGTTTGTATGCAGTTATGGTTTCTTTATTTGAACTAGTACAGTATTATTTCTAAAATTATAACTAAACAGTGCTACATTGTGATAAATACTATTATATACAAAAGGCAGACAGTTCAGTAATTAAAATATAACTTTTGTAAAAAGAAAGGAATGTTATGATTAGACAACTGTGTTATGATATCTGTGTATGAAGTAGTTAAAAGACAACTAGTCTACTGTTTATAGAATATTGAAGCAGAATCCTAAATTCCCAAAGCAGATCTCATAAAAGGTTAATTTTCTTAAAGTAGAACATATTTTCCTCTCCCATCATTCATTAAAAAGACATATAGCTGTTAACAGGTATCACAAAAAAATCAACAAAAACAAGCCTGCAGCCCAAAACACCAATAAAAACAGAGAAAAAGAATACTGAATTTAGAACTAAGCTACAACTTAGCTCTGAACATTGTTACAACAGCTGACAAAAAAATGAGTAACAACAGGCTGTTCAGAGTGCTGCTTGCAGATTTGGCAGTAGTATTCAGCACTTCATTTCTCATTGAATCAGGCAGATCAAGGTAAACACGGCTCCTTCCCACCTAAAATCCAGAGGAAGAAAACATCTTAAATTTGATAACTTTTCTATTTCAAAAGACAAATGTACTGAATATTTCACAATACATCAATTGGAAATCCATTACAGTGTTATGAAATATTAAAAATCTTAACTGTATAAAAAAATTGACATCTCAGATGACATAAACAAAGTATTTTCTCATAATGATATCATTAACTGTAAGGGATTTTATGCACCAGTGTCAATTTCCCAAGGTGCTTACATGAATTTTCACTATTTTTTTCTTTTTGAGGTAAATTGTTCAGCCCTCGCCAATTACTTATTCCAGTCCATGACCCCTTCATCTTTAAACGTAAAAAGATCAAACAATATTACCATGGCTACAAAAGAATTACAACTTTCTCAGTGGAATGACTGGAAGCAGAGTTTCCAGCCATCAACCCAAATCAGTGTCTCTTGACCTCACACGGAGCAATGACGCCCAGTCTGCCTGGTGTATGATGGCTGTGGCAATGAGGATGTTATATAGCCCATCCTCATGCTGACTAACATTGTATTTTGGATTCCTCAAACAGCAGATCACTAATGAAGGTGACAGAACATTGACTTTTTATGACACCATCTAAATGCAAAACCACGGAGACTATATTGCCATGTCTTCATGTAAAATGGTACTAGTTATAAACATTTTAGGCAGATATATCTAAGCCTATGTTGAGGTACTGTCAATCCTTAGTATCTTGGTTGGGAGTAGTGTGCATTATTAATGGCATCAATCTTTTTTTTCCTTGGGGTTTACAGCCTTATCAATGATGAGATAATTGAGAAAGAACTGAAAAGGAACAGAAAAGAATTCAGCTATGACTTATTGCCAAGAGTGATGTTTTTTCCATATTCCTGAAGGCTTGACCCAAACTTTAGCACCCTTCCATCAGGCTTGGTCTATCTATTTAATAAAATACTCTTGACTACATACAAAATGACCAAAGATCATAAATAATATAACATTCTGCATTAAAAAATGTGATTCAGTTTATAAAATTTAAAAAGAAAATGGAAGTTGACTTTAGCCTTATTTCACATGTGAGTGGGTGTTCAAGAAAAAAGTCAACAGTGAAGGTAAAGTGCAACATTGTGCCAGATTAGTAGCAAGAGGATTCACTCAGAAACCTGGAGTTGATTATGGTGAATCTTTTTCTCCTGTGGTAAGACATTCAACACTTAGACTTTTAATGGCTTTGTCTGTTGAACTAGTTTTGAACATTACCCATCTTGATGTTAAGACTGCTTTTTTAAATGGTATTCTTAAAGAGGATATTTTCCTGCAACAACCTGGAGGTTTAAATCTTTGTAGTGATGAAAGAAAAGTTTTAAAGTTAAAAAAGGCTATGTATGGTTTAAAGCAATCATCCAGAGTGTGGAATCAAAGGGTAAATGTTGTTTTAAGCTGTATAGATTACAAAAAATCTGATTTGGAACCTTGTTTGTTCACAAAACATAAAGATGAAGGCTTAGTTACTATGGTAGCGTTGTATGTTGACAATTTTTTCTCTAATGACTCAAATGAGACTGAATTTTTTAAAAAAAAGGTTGAGTTCAGAGTTTGAAGTGAAGGATTTAGGAATGGCTAAAAATTGTTTGGGAATGGAAATCAAATATGATAAGGCTATATGCCTGCAGATATCATGACTAAAGGATTGGAAAAAGAGAAACATTATGACTTTCTGAAATGTCTGGGTTTAGGTATTATTTAAGGAAATCATTCAAATGTTTCGAAGTGGGGATGTTGAGTTGGTCAAAACATGTTAAATGATATCGACATATGTGTGTGTTATCTTTGAGTGTTCCGAGATCTTTGTACCTACATGCTGTACTGGTCAGTCGTTTCCTGTTCGTCCGTCTGTATAGATGTATGTGTGCTAACGTATAAAGTGTATCAGTATGTTCATTTATAATAAACTATGTGAAACGAACATGGCTTTATTTTCAGTATCAATGGAAACTCAACAGAAATACTATTTCTATGCCCATGTACATAAAATTTATGCAAGGTCTATTCTTTGGTATATAGACAATTTACACAAAAAACCTTTTTTTCTGGAAGTCAGAATAATGTGCTCCTCTTTCTTGTACTTCATAATGCATTTCTCAAGATTGAAGAAACATTACCTCTCAGTTGAAAAATAAGGGATTCTTCGGTGGAATGTTAAACAAATGTCTTGGGGCCCAACTGAAAACTGGCCAGTCATTATGATCCAATGAATCACTATATATATATATAATCTGGAACGTCATGCCCGCCTAAAAGCCATGTTCTCACACCTTCACATTCAGCCATTTTAATTGAATCTACAAATTGCTATGAAGTATCACTAGGAAATATTTGGGGCTACATGTTATTACAACAGTACTACCAAATATATATTTCATAGTTCATGTTGGTGGCTTGAAGTTAACTAGTTCCAAAAATTTCAACGCACAATGTGTATCAATCTATCCATGTTTCGATATCTTTTAGTATTTGGATATGTCAACTGTTTACCAAACATCCTGTTGCAGGATCTATCACTAGTGGAATGACCAAGCATGGTGGGTGAGTGGTCCTCACACGCAGGAGGACGTAGGTTTGAATCCCTGTCCAGGCATCCAGAATTGGGTTTTCTATAATTTCCCCAAATCACTCCATATGAATGCCAGGATGCTTCCTTCAAAAGGCCATGGTCGAATCCCATCCTATTCCTTGTGCCCAGTCTTTTTCCATCTCTAATGACCTTGATGAGGCATAAAGCCATAAGAAGAAGCTAGTGGAACGAGGGGACTACTTCACCAGTCACTGAAATATGTAACCTGTGTTCTGCATGCTAAGTGTACAATTTGTTCTTGAGCAGCATAATTTGTGAGACAGAAACTGTGAATTTTGGGCTTATACAGGGTTCGGCAATAAAACCTCCCACATTTCACGTAGCCGGCGTGCGAGTTGTAGTGAGGATACTGATGTGTAGTGAGTTTTGTTTTAAAGAGGTGTACCTGCCATTTTCAGTGTGCGCCATGTCATGGCTTGGTGAGCATCGTGCGTTTGTTGTGGACAAATTTATTCGTAACAGTTGTTCTCAGATTTTCGGAGACGATTCGAACTTGGCCTACATGATCGTGTCCCAGATAGAAAAACTACTCAACTGTGGGTGTCAAACTTTACAAAGACAGGGTCAGCACTAAAAAAAAAACCTACAGGCCGTCCTCGGACTGCAACAACGCCGAAAAATTTGGCGCGTGTGATTGTGTCTATGCAACATTCACCAATCTTTGGGGACACTTAAAGCCTATAGTGTACAAACATCGTCCTACAACACTGCAATCACTTAAAGAGGCCATTACCCAAGAATTGGCAGCCATTCCAAAAGAAATGATGCCAAAATGTATGGAGAACTTTCTGGACAGACTTTGTCAATGTGTCAACAATGGATGGCAGATATAATTTTTAAAACCAAATAATTAAAATTGGCAAAGTATGTATTTTTCATAAATAAAAGTAATTATTCTCTATCATATTTAGTTTTTATGTGACAACACATTAAAATGAGGGAGGTTTTATAGCCGGACCCTGTAGTATATGTGTTAATGACTTGTGATGATTGTTGTTGCAATTAGTGTGTTGTTACAAGTAATGTGTTGTTTTTTGAGTTGTGTTAATATGACAATGGAAGAAAGTAGAGGGCCAGTATGTTCAGAGCTACTCCTTTGGAAAACACTAATAGGGCCAAAGTTCAATAACCCTACTAATTGATCAATCACCACCAATAACATTGTGTGCCTTCACTTCATATGAAACATGCAGAGAGTTGATATTTAACCAAGATGATATGGTACTCATCCAGGTGAACATGAATTATGCACCACCACCTCTCCTATCCTTCCAGCTAAGTCCCACTGATGCAAATTTCTTCCACCATTTGGGCTCAAACCAATTAAACCCATTGTAGGAGTGTGACACCATCATGGTGTTGTAATGACCTGAGACTAAAAGATGGGCTGATTGAGCATGCCAGTAATTTTAATAAAGGGTTTTCTGAGAGTGAATAACAAACATTTTTATGGCAATAATTAAAAACAGAATTTCTGGCTCATCATCAATGGCTTTCTTACCTGCTGTAGGAGATGCCGCAAACCAGTTGTGTTTACAGCGTCCCCTTCTGCATTCCACAGTGTTATAGTGGCATGTGATAGATCCCTGCCAAGCAGTGATACCAGCTTATCAGGGCAGCGGCCAGCGTAGATGGCTCGTGCAGCCAAAGTGACTGCAGTGGAAGACCCTAGACCTGCATTTTTCAGCACATTCACCATGGCCGCCAGCTGTTCAGCAGTGTAGCAGGATTCAGCATCTGGTGCCGCAGTGGTGGTCCACCCTGCGGAGACTCCAGCAGATGGGAAACGTGTCGAGCACACAGACAGGAACTGTGTGGCTTCCACAGGAGGAAATCCTGCATTTACCGGGCCTGCCACTACATCTGCATTCAGCCAGAGTGGAAATGGCTTCTGGAAAACAAGCAATTTTTGTTGAAAGTAAAAATGCCTCAAGTTTGATTTTCAGGTTTGTGTTAAGAATTAATACTGATGGCCAAGTACAGGAGAGAAATCATGACTGCCATAAAGCTAGGAGTTACTTTCTTTAATGTCCTCACAGATATCAGTACAGTAACGGGACAGAATGTAACTGACATCATTCCAGTTATTTTAGTGTCTAAGACAGCATGTTCAAAAAATCCCATTATCCCTCTGAAACTGAGATGATATAGTCTTAATTCTTCAAGAAGGCATTTTTTCTGGTTCATCTGTTTCTCTAGTTGCTGATTCCTATCTGTAACAAAAAAACTCCACTCAAAGCTTTCTGAGCAATACTGATAGTTATTCTAGAAGACTTGCAAGTGTCCATCCAGCTAATAAAAGATTTCTAGCTTAAGTATCAGGAAATGAAAGTCCTCTAGGAGAGTTTCATGTCAATTACGTTAAGTATATAATTTCTTTCTTGCCAACATATGTCTGTGATTATTTAGAGTCATTGCCCTGTTATCATGTCAATAAATTTTTCTCACATTTTCAGAATGTCAGATTGATGAGAGTTTCAAGAGAACTGCCCATCCTAATTGTCAATCAAATATCTAGAACTTACTTGTTAATATTAATAATTAGTGTTGCTTACTATGAAATTATGGCCACTTCAATGGGTAGGACATTTGATTTGAATTATGGCAAATGAAGAAAGATAACCCTCAGCAACAAAATAACAGGCACCAGACTTCTCAGAAGAACAAGCGAATGGTGGATTGACTGTATTTTCATGGATCTTAAGTAAAAAAGCCTGATAGAGATTGCAACGAAGAACAGTATAAAGGTTGAAGTGGAGGCAATCTAACAAGGTAGGCACACAGTCAATTTGGCCCAGTTGTAAAGTAAAAACAAAGTGAAAACATCATATATAACATAACTATTAGTTAAACAACTACAATAATAGTCAATTCTGAGGCAGTCTCTGTTAGTTATAACTGGATTTTGTGGGAATGCTGCATTATTTATTTGACAGTTTAACCTTTTGGTCGCCATTCTACAGCCTTTGTCAGAGATACTGTTTATGTTGACATAGAAACAATTGCCTAGCATCGTAGAGCAACAGACCACTGCCTTCATTGAAGTTGCTGATATTGTTTCAAATTTATGCTGGCTTCTTCACTTGTCAAGGCAACCACTGATCTTCTATCCACAGCAGCCTCATGTCTTCAAATTTTATTTCAAGATTGGTTTTAATCGCGTGGTGAACTCAGTGGATTTGTCACTGTTGTTTTGTTTGTAGTGGCAAATATGTTCCTTAAGTCTCTCCGCCAAAGTGTGATCCAGCACTATTATCAACAGACCCATGTGAGTGCCTCTGCTAACAAAATGCTGTTGGCTGTAGTGCACGTCATGGGCTCATGAACATAATTGTGGGCCCTAGACGACTGTAAAAAAGGTTGCATGGTCAAAAGAGTCACAATAAGTTGATGGTAGGGTTCAGAGGTAGTACAGACATGACGAGGCCCAGGAGCCAGGTTGTCAGAAAGTCGCTGTGCAAACTTAGGGTGGCTATATTTACATGGAAATTTAAACTATCCCTCATATTTCACGTAAACTATAATCCTTTGGTCATGAAGTACTTGGGACATACAGGTCAGTTTAAAACACTGTTGAACCAAAATGCTGTCAATCTGATCAGTCATAAGATATTTCTCAAACTGTAGTATTTCAAAATGGGAGTGAGTCAGTAGTCAAGACACACCACACAACACCTAATTAAAGAAATCGTTAATCTTAATGCAAATATTTCTGAGATCACAAAACAAACCTGTTTAAATTAACAGCAAAAAACAGTCAAAAAAATACAAAACATTTGTGAGTCATGAGGCAAAAGATTGCAGGAAATTTCTTTCATTGAGGCAAGACAAATGTTTTCTAACTTCTAAGGGCTCAGAGGAAAGAGATATTACACACAGCATTACTCTAAGAATCACGTGGGACTTGACCATCTGCGGTTTTGTCTGTAATGGCCCGTTCCATTTGATCAGAAAAACCCGTCATGTGCAAATACAAGGATTAGAATCCATAAGAAAGAAGTTTCGTTCGGCATTGAGAATTAATAGTCTTCTCGAGTGACTAGCCGAGTGAGCAGGATATTTTCACATGATATTTTGGCGATCAGAATCTCTATTGCCATCTTTGGATTAGAATGTTTTACTGAGACCTGTTCAGTTAAGATAATTTTTAACATCCAGAACAGAAAAATGGTAAGTCAAGCATATTGGTGTCCTGAAACAGTTCTAGTAGCAGAGCTGGATCCATTAGCGAGCACATGAATTTGATAAGACACAATGCACACACTTTTAGTGAATCACGGAGTAATAAGAATCATAATGGATGTTCCAAGAATGTTATTAGCTAGTGCAGACACATGACTGAGTTTGTTGGTTGCTGAAGGTGAAAGGTTTTATGCCTGGTAAAATCTTATTGAATGCAGTAAAGGTGGAAAAAAACGTGTTCCGAAAGAAAAATTGTGATTAAAAGGATCCATGGATACCTAAAAATCATTAGATAGGCATTTGTAATAATATCAAGTGTATCAAATATGATGATGAAATAACTAAAGTTTGGAGTTGTACAATTTTGGAATCACTACAAAATTGTACAATTTTATTAAATTGGGTTAAAAACAATAAAGTATAAGTCACAATATGTTTTAGGAATTGATGCTAAATGCTATAAAAATGATGAAAGAACCAATGTGACAAGCAGTACAAGCAAACTTTCAATATCTAGCAACAAGCATTGATTCAAGAAAATCAGCTATCAGAAGCAATCAAAATGCTCAAGTTTCTGAATTTATACAAGCTTGTGTGTAAGTAATAAGATCAATTTGACTGTTATATATGACAGGTGGAATCTGAAAAAGGATCAACATAATTCTCAGAATCTCAGAGTTTATCATGCTGATTAACCGCCAACACAATTGCAAACGAAGAAATGAAATAAAATGATCACTTTCCTTTTTACATCCTGACAATCACCGAGGATGAACAATGATGTGAAATTACTTTCCACAAGAGAATAGTATATTTTCCAGGAGGTGACATATACCATGAATGCAATACCTTTTCAATTTGTGATACAAAACTATGAACTATTATGTAGGGTTGGAATTGCGTGTTCATTGCATATCATCTTTTACGGGAAAAGGTTTTTCTCCCAGCCTGTGGTAAAGTCACCACAGTGTCTGCAGTGAACAACAGGTGTTTTTGTGCCATGTAATACGCATACATCAATTTTGCCATGATAGATACTGTATTTTGTCTTGTTACCATAGATTTATCAGAAGAATTGAGATTAATGGTTAAATTCACACAGGGAAAACTCCGTGATACTCCGCTGTAATATTGTTAAAAGATTAATTAGGGATGAAATTTTTATTGCAACTGGAGAGGCTAGATGGACAATTTATATTCTATGGGACGGATCTAAGATTCAGATTATTCTGTTATTGGTGTGTTGTTGCTGCCATTTCTGTAAAAGTTTCTAAAAATAACAAGTTAGTTGGTTTTTCTTTTGTCAGACATGTTGGCAGGTAGCAGCCCAAATAAACAAAATAGTGACGGGTGTGTTATCTAATTCAGTTTTGGGCAAATGCGCCCAAAGGAAGTCAGTTCATCTTTTTATTTAATTGATGTAAACTATATTCTTGTCCGAGTTAAGTCAACCACAGGTATTGGATATTTCTTGAATTTTGTCTTTCATAATTTATATGTTTTTTTATCTTTCTGATCTTTAGAACCTAAGAAATTCTCTGAATCTGGCAATAAGCTTATAGGACATGAGGATATGTAAGAAAATGGCCAAATGATATAACTGAATTAAAGAGTCTAGATAGGATCGTGTTATTTGTTCCCAGAAATAATTTCACGAAAAGCAAAGAAATTAGATGAAAATTAGGATAATGTTTGATATTCAATGAATTTTTGAAATAACAGAATAATATGTTAATAATCAGATTAAATTCCATTAATTAACAATGTACAAATGATAGTTTTTTTAAAAAATTGTTCGGTTTGATAGCATTTTTTTTTTTTCTCTATGAACTGTCCAATTTATGTAACAGGTTGACCAAAATGGGTCACCATACAGGGGCGTAGCTACTATGGGGGGGCCCCCAAGCATACCTCAAGGGGCCCCTAAGCGCGCCTCTAGGGGCTCTCAAGCGCAGTTTAGAGAGCCCACGAGCCTTCACGGCAAACTGGCAACTTTTTTTTTTTTTAGCTCTACTGTTGTCTAAGGGGCCCCTGATGAGAACACAGGAGCCCCTTAAGGGCCCTCGCTGCTCAGGGGGGGTCCCTAAAGAACAATTCAAGGGCTCCCATCCTCAGTTCAGGGGGCCCCTACCAGCACACAAAGCAATAAAAAGGTCGCCCGTCTGGCCTGAGAGCCCAAAATAAATGTTTTGCACCGGGGCCCTTGTTGACCTAGCTACGCCACTGTCACCATATTCAATTTTAATCAATAAAATACTAGCAAGAGATAATAATATTAGGAATATTTGCTTGTGCAAAGTTTCGAGACTATAGCTAGCTGAATGCAGAAGGAACTGTTCAGTGGTAACTTCAGTGGAATTCTGAACCTGGAGACTCCACACAATAGATGTGCCTGTCGAGTGATAACAATAGGCAGTATTCCCTAGGGTGTGTCACCTGTAAAGGTGATGAAAGTTTTTGACAGTAAGATGATATCTTTGGCTGGGGCATTGACTATCAACTGGCCACAGGAAATTCTCAAAACAGGAGAGCACCAATTGATCATGATTTGTAGTGATTATTTTCAAAAGGTGGGATATGACTCATACCAACAAAATTGTCTGCTGACGGATACAATTTCTTAGCGAGCCAATCAATGATGTAAACTTGTTCACAAAATCTATAATTCTGTGAATTTTGTTCCAATGTAACCGAAAATGATGGAGAGAGGAATGTCTTTGTCAAGATGGTGGGAGAAAGATTCAGGAGCTGGACAAGTGAGAAAAATCAGGGGTCCGTCATTCTCAGCCTTCGTGTAGAAAAGATGCCATTTGAACATAAGCAGGACATATAGCACAACCCGACTTTGTATCTGCAAAATCGACTCGTAAGCTACTGATAGCTTGAGTCTGATGTAAACTGATTGCTGCATCATAACCACCATCGCTGCTGCAGTCATCACAACACTGTAGTATTTTCAGCATATTTATTTCCGGTCTACGTATCGTGTTGTGTTCTGTTGGTCATTTTCATTTGTCAGCTCATTCTAAGATGAGACACTGCTTTATTGAATTTTAACATTTTCTTGTATTCATATCAACGGTAAATATGCCTCTGTCTGTACCTAATGAGTAACAAATAAATGCCAGCATATGACAGTTTCATTGGTTAAAGGCAACTGTAGCTTTCAACATATTTCCTTGAACGTTAAATAATTTTGTATTCATTCTGGATACTAAAATTAAGTATCAGAATTAACATAATAATTAATTTCACAATTAGTGAAGGTAGTATAGGGAAGAAAGTCAATTTATCCAATATGTGTAACTAGCAAAATTAACGTAGTCGAACCAAAGATCCACTACAAGTTAAATCAAAACATAAAATGGAATTTTAAGTCGCAGCAATCTTACAGTATGTAAGAAATCTGTATTTTTTTTGTGGTTTGCAGGTCATTTCAGTCAGTTGGAATAACTTTCTTCTTAATGCTGAATTCATTTCCAAACTGTAAAACCAGTTTTTGAAGACTCAGAAAAAGTTAGTGTGTATGACATCATTGACTGCAAGCCTGCAAATGGTTGTTCAACCACCCTGTGACAGAGTTTCAATTTGTCATACAATTCGCCTATGTCTTAGCTACCCTGACTGTACCTGCTGCCTATCAGGTAAAGGGTAACTACACTTTTCGAAGAATCCAAACCACGAAATATTCCATCATACCCCACAAGAACAAAAGCAAAGCTTTGCCAAAGGCAAAGATCAGTTAGAGGGCCTATAAAAATCCCAGCCAGGACCAGAATTTGAAACGAGGATCTTACACGATCCCTAGTCATGTGCCTTAATCAATAGCCACATCTAGGCACTACTTGTCAGAGAAATTCAAACAAATGGAGTTCTGAACAAGCAAATAACTTTGTAGTACTTTAGACACTTCTTAAGGAAGTCATTCACCAATTCAAATAGGTTCACAAAGTTAACGGAATGCAGCTGTGGCATAGAGTTTCATAACAACACATTTTGGACCATCCCTTAGCAGTGCCAGATCTGGGGTGGTGATCAAACCGGGGCATTTGCCCAGTGTGCCAACTGCAAGGGGGGCTGTAAGAATTATGTTTAAAGGGGTGGTAAATGGCAAATTTGTGTGGCGGTGACCTTTTTTTTTTAACTCACCTGTTCTGAGTGACAATTATCAGAGGGGCAGCAAAATTTATAGTGCCTTGAGCGGCAAATTCATATTTGATGGGGCAGGTGTCTCAAGTTTTTACTCCTGCTCAGAAAATTAATAGATCCACCACTGCCCATCCGAAGAGGCAACTTCCAATTGAATTACAATTTACCATTCATCCAAAAAGTAACTACAAATAAGTAGTTTAAAGGTCAGGTTGTGATCAGGACTACACGCTCATGATTTGCTTAGGCAGAACCCTGTTTTCCAATCATTGAGCTGCTTGCATGAACCACAGAGGAGGAGAGAATTGGGTCACCCCCATGTTCTAGCCGACCTCTTCTTACTCAAAGGTATCCTTCCCGAAACTCAAAGGACTGCAGAATAAGTGAAATGTAAAAGTTTTAAGAAAAAATCCTCAGGTTCATTGGGGATCAGACCCTTGTAGTGTGATGCTCTACCAACTGATCTATATGGCCTCCAAAAATACTGTAATTTTCTTTTCAAATACTGTCTCCACTCTTTAACAAGTTTACTTGCGAAAAAAAATAGTGTGTGCTTTAGAACAAATACTAAAAGTAAAACTTGATCAAATAGCCATAAATGTTCTAAAAAAACCTGTTCCATTTTGTTCATATTCTTGAAATGAAAAAATATTTTTTATGGTAATGGGAATTAGAAACAAAGACTCATGATAACTATATTCGTTCTTGCGGTGTCAATGCTGTTTAAAAACTTCTCGGGATTCAAGCCACGTCATAATTGAGTCGTCTGGCGATGTGGTGTTAAGCGAAGCTTGACAATGGAAACAGTGCAAGCTTCCGAAACATCACCAGACACTCAATTATGACGCAACTTGAATCCCGAGAAGTTTTTATAAAACACTCATGATTCTAATTTCTCATTAAATCTAGTGAATATCTACTCTCTCTTTTTTTTATTTGGAACCAAAGGTAATCTTTTCATTATATAACTAGACTCAAAGTCCAACAAAAATGAGAGATTCTGGCAATTCATTTCTTTGCAGTTGCTTAACTAAATAGAATTGTTATAAAATAAAGATCAATGTGATTCCTCATGCCTTGCACTGCAGCAAAGTCTTTCAGTTTTCATCTTTATTCAGGTTGAATTTCAGCATAATCACAAACTCCGCTAATATTCAAAGCTTCAATCACATGCGAATTAATACATTCTCTGTACTGCAAGTTAGTGTTATAATGCATTGTGATATAAACTTCTACATATATACTCTGCAAATCACAAAACCGTTGACCCAAAATCTTCAAGGGTTCTTACATATTTTTTGTAAATCTGTGTTTTAACGGCTGAAATAATGACTCCAGAAATATGACATCAGTGAAAACAAATGATGCTAAAAATAAATCTTAACAACTTACATCATGGCACATGACATTAGTTTTAATTGTAATGTAGGCCACATTGATCGGGATCAATTTGGAAATGCTCTCATTCAAACGATGTAATGATTTCAGTAAAAAAAGCAACCAATAATTTATATGCCAATTTAAAAGGAACACATACTTTTCTTTCAGTGCTCTGGCAATTCATTTCTTTGCAGTTGCTTAACAAAATAAAATTGTTATAAAATAAAGCTCAATGTAATTACTCATGCTTTGCGCTGCAGCAAATAGTTTCAGTTGTCACCCTAGTCCTGGTTGCATTTCAACCTAACCACAAACTATGCTGAAATTGCCGCTAGAATAATACTTCAATCACACACAGATACTAGTGCATGTACTTTATAATGGTAATAATGGATATAAACTTTATCAAAAATCGTCACGGATTCTTACAACTTCCTTTTTCGCCATTCGTGATTCAGATTGATATTACAATGTTTGAATGGCACCAGTGAAATAAAAGTAAATTAAAAATAAATCTTATCAACTTATGTCATGACACTTAATATTAATTTTAATTATAGTCTAGGCTGTATAGATTACAATCAATGTGGAATTACTTTCGCTTCTGATGTTTGTTAGTTCGTTTGTTTGAACTTGCCCCTATCTTCTTTGCATTTATTGCTCTATCTCTCTTTTGTTTCTACACTTCAATTACTACATTTTAACCTTTCATTATTAGTGTCACATGATAATGACAGGATATCTAGTTGGGTTGGTAAACATGGGATGAAGATAAATGCAAAGAAGAGTCAGCTTATTGGATCCACAAATAAAAAACAAAAGGTTAATTATGAATATAAGGTGGGCCAAGAATTGCTTGCTGAAGACTTGAAATGTAAATATCTTGGCATTACATTTGATAACAATCTTAACTGGGCAGGACACATTGGACAGGTGGTAGGAAAAGGTTTCACTTGTTGGAGAGAGTGATGAGCGGGTGTAGGAGAGAAGTAAAGTAATTGGGTTAAAAAACTTTGGTCAGACCATTGCTCGAATATGGTAGTGTAGTATGGGACCCTCATTTTATGTATCAAATACAGGAGTTGGAGAGGGTGCTAAAAAGGGCTGCTAGATTTGTTTCTGGAAATTATCACAGAATGCAATCAGTGACGGATATGAAGGAGCTGGAATGGGATTCATTGCAAGACAGGAGGAGGATGAGGAGGGTCATGGGAGTATACAGGGAATATACTGGTGATGAGGCATGGAAAGATATTGGAGTAGGTATGAAAAGTAGTGCATGGAATGGAAAAGACGACCATGACCCCGAGCTGGCATTCGATTTCAGGCACAAGGGTGTGGGATGATTCTCTTTTTTTAGTATGGGTGTCGGGGATTGGAATGAGTTACCAAGAGAAATGATGAATAATTTACCGAAAACATTAAACGAATTTAAAGTTGAAATTTGTAGAGGGTAAATGTAGGTGGGTGCAGGATAGGGGGAAGATGGGGATGTAGGGAAATTGACACCGGAGCCTGTGCTCCATTTCAATTTAAAAAAAATTAAATAACTTGCAGTAAGGAAAATTGTGTGCGTGTTACGAATCTATTGAAGTCACAGAATGTGTACTACTCTATGTTTTTTTTTTTTTTTTTACAACTAATCTGTTAGTTTCTGACAGGTGAAACTGACCCTCATCTCAGTGGAGTTGAGCACCTCGACAGCTCTAAGGAAGACTTCTGTAGACTTGAAGTCCAGCTTGACTCCCTTCCTGGCGCCACTGGCCACCTCGGAGCTGACCGTTTCCAGGAACAGTCGCAGAGTGAGGTCGGACGTGGTGCTCGGTGGATGAGCCATGATGGGTTGCTCTGTTGCCGACTCGTCCACACGGCCCAGAGAAACATCTGCCTCCAGCATCATAACGCCATCTGCCACAGCAAGACATAACACCATTAGTTTACTACAAATCTTATATCAGGACCCACCAAATTAAACACCAACTTATTATTCATTTAATATCATCATTGAGAGTTTATATCTGACATTTCCTAACAAACTGAACTAAGACATGCATAACGGTGTTCTCGGTTCAAGGCGTCAAGACTGACGATCTGGGATCAGAGTGAGACATTCGTGGTAGGATCATCAGGGTGAATAAGTTCATAAACATGTACTATGTACAACATTTACTTTCACGGCTGTACAAAATATACAAATGGTATACATTGAGACTACTGCTGAAATAACAATGTAAGGTGCTATTGCGCTACCTTCTAACATCACGCTATGACGTAACTGAATACTGAAAATAGGTTGATTATTATAACTGCATGAGTGTGACATTTACTTTGAGCACAGCAGGAGCTTCTTCGACTGTGGGCGATTATGTATACCAGTAACGCCAGCTCTAGGCATTGTGAAGGACCCTAGCTATGATTCAACGATGGCTTTCCACGACCAACCATACCCTACAGCAGAGCCAACCTGTTACGCGCTGCCTTCTTCTTTGTGTGTGGCGCCACCCCGCGGAAACGGCTGTCGGAGGGCGGCTCGACGTCGGCGTTCTCTCTGCTCCGACTGTTGCTGGCTGTGACTGATTGATGAAGACCAGAAGACAAGACAAGACAAGACAAGACACTCTCCGATACCCGTGCAGAGGTTTTTACACAACCTCCCACTAGGGTCCTAAAGTGGAGGGGCAAATTGTAGACCAATGATGAGGCCGATCCATACCGTCATCTGTCCTCCTTAGCTCGACCATTGCGCACTTTTTCCTAACTGTCAGCTGTCCTCGGCCGATGCCTCTGTCTGGTTTCTTAACATGCTACTTGCCATCCTCATTTTATAATTAACAAATATGTAACTTATGAACCAAGCGAACAACTGCGTTCGCTACATGACCACAAGCTGCACGCATAAAGGTGTGGGAAATTTTTTTTCGTAGTAAAGGGTCTGGAATAAATTGACAAGAGAAGTGATGAATAAGTTACCAGAAACACTGAAAGAATTTAAAGTAAAGATTAGAAGGGGGAACAGGGCCGGCGCTAGGAATTTCGGGCCCGGGGTAAAATGGGCGACCTTTTATTTTTATTGTAATCGTAAGCTTCCGCGGCCAGAGTCAGTTGATTCTTGGCTGTCCGGGTGGCGCCGCGTCATGTTTCTAGAAACCGACGTTTCGACCCTCATTCTGGGGTCTTCTTCCAGCTCTACAAAAATGGGCGGATTCTTGGCTTCGAGGCCTGGGGGCCCCTGCAGCCGGTGATCGGGGCCCCCCATCAGCCGGTGGGCCCGGGTACATTTGACCTGCTTTTTTGGACCTACTTGATGAAACGTTATCCAAAGTTTCCAAGTACTATGTAAAAATTCTTTTGGGGGACTTCAATGCCCAACTCGGGCGATAAAAGAAATACCAGTAAAATATTGTATATTACCCCGCCCACAAGAAAACCAATCAAACTGGCATGAGATTCGTCTTCCTTCGTGAAAATCACAGCTTTTCGCCATTTTCGAAGAAGCAAACAACGTAGCGCAATGCACTGGAGAGTTCCAAATAGATCATGTTGCTATCTTCAGGAAAAATAACACTGAGATAATGAACGTTCTAGTAAATAAAAAAACATGTAGATTCGAATAATACAAGTCAATAATTAAGTTCAAACTCATTCCCCAAACAGATCATACACTTCAACAATGATAAACTCAAACAAAAAATTATTGAGTTTTAGGTCAGACCCAGTGATTACAAAAGGACACCTGATTAAAGCAGCAAGAAAAGGATCTCGCAGGAATCAAAAGAAAGAAAGAAAAGAAAATACGCCTGGTGAAATAACATCTGTTAATCAGGAATCAAAGAAAGGCACCAAATATGAAAAACCAAATCAGAAACCGACCGGGAAGCTTAAAAAACTCAATGGGCCTCGACTGCTAGAGTGATCCGAGCCGAGAAACGTAGTTACGAAATATTTCTTATTGAAAACATAGAACAAAATTTTTAGAAAAACAAGATCAGAGAGTATTACAAAAGGTTCAAAAGGGAACTCGTAGGATACAAACCGCTGTGGTTTCAAAGGAAAGATAGTACACTGGCCACATCAAATGAAGAAAACTGTAGGATCCTTTCTGACTATTTTAATAACCTACTTAATTGCGAAAAGCCCATAAATCTCAACAAGACCAAGGAACCCTTGTTCAGGAATCTTTATCACCAGAGAAACATGAAATCAAGCGTCACATCACCAGACTAAAACGCATCTAGAGAAGACACCGTAACTGCATAAATATTGAAATATGCCCCCGAAGAATCAATAGCAAAGCAAATAGAAATAATTTGTAACGATGGTACAGCACCCGAAAAATGGAAAACGGCTTTGATTCACCCGTTGAACAAAAAAGGCAGTTGGAAGAGTGTTAACAATTACAGAGGAATTTCGCTGCATCCAGTAACCTGCAAAATTCTCTCATTTGCCATCCTGGAGAGAGTAGAGTCCCTAGTTGAGCAACAATTAGACGAATACCAAGGGAGCTTCAGAAAAAGTAGCTCAACAACTGAACAGATCCACAATCTCCAGATGATCCTCAGATACTGTACACTCAGGTCCTAACAATACGTGACGCTGTTTGTTGACTTCAAGATATTGTCCCATTCGATATACGTGGAGGTGGTACTAAACATCCTTAATTAATTTGGAGTTGATCTAAAACTATTGGCTATAATTAGATCCACCTTGACAAACACAAAATCGAAAGTTGAGTTTTTCTGATGTCTCCTGGATTATTTTGAGTTCACAACTGGTGCCATGCAAGATGACGGTCTGTTTACACTACTTTTAACTGAGTTCTCGAAAAGATTATTTAGAAATGACAAGCGAAGTTAAAGGAAACTGACTATAGTCTGTTGAGAATGGGTACTAAATTGAGTCTAGACACTTTCTACTTACCACACGACTAGAAAAGTGCAATAGTAGTACCGGTACATAAGGGAGGGGTGAGAAATAGAGTTGAGAATTACAGGCCAATTAGTTTGACATCAGTGGTAGGTAAATTAATGGAAAGATTGATATGCAACCACATCAAAATATATGTGAGGAACGTAAGTGGTTTTCAAGCAGGCAACATGGTTTCAGGCAAGGATATTCATGCGAATCTCAGTTGGTGGGATATATGCAATATATTTCAAATGAAATGGACAAGGGAGGCCAAATTGATAGTGTAGCACTAGATCTGTCTAAGGCGTTTGACAGAGTAAGCCATAAAATGGTAGTAAATAAGGTAAAAACCATTGGAGTGGATAAGAAAGTCATTTGCTGGGTAGAAGAATTTTTAAAAGGTAGAAAACAGAAAGTTAGGGTAGGAAATGTAGTATCAAAAGAAGTGGAAGTAAAAATGGGTGTGCCACAGGGTAGCGTATTGGGACCATTGCTATTCATTATTCTAATGAATAATTGTGTTGATTGTTTACTATCTGAAATTAGATTGTTTGCAGATGACATAATGCTGTATAAAAGAATCAAAACGATAGAGGATTGTAAACAGTTGCAGGGTGATCTGGACAGGATATCTAATTGGGTTTGTAAACATGGAATGAAGATAAATGCAAAGAAGAGTCAGCTTATTAGATACACAAATAAAAAACAAAAGGTTAATTATGAATATAAGGTGGGGAAAGAATTGCTTGCTGAAGACTTGAAATGTAAATATCTTGGAATTACTTTTGATAACAATCTTAACTGGGCAGGACACATAGGACAGGTGGTAGGAAAAGGTTTCAAAGTTCTGCACTTGTTGGAGAGATTGATGAGGGGATGTACGAGAGAAGTAAAGGAATTGGGTTACAAAACTTTGGTCAGACCATTGCTCGAATATGGTAGTGTAGTATGGGACCCTCATTTTACGTATCAAATAAAGTAGTTGGAGAGGGTGTAAAGAAGGGCTGCTAGATTTGTTTCTGGAAATTATCGCAGAATGCAATCAGTGACAGATATGATAAAGGAGCTGGAATGGGATTCATTGCAAGACAGGAGGAGGATGAGGAGGGTCATGGGAGTGTACAGGGCATATACTGGCGATGAGGCATGGAAAGATATTGCAATAGGTATGAAAAGTAGTGCATGGAAGGGAAAAGATGACCATGACCACAAGCTGGCACTCGCTTTCAGGCACAAGGGTGTGGAAAGATTCTCTTTTTTAGGTAAGGGTGTCAGGGATTGGAATGAGTTACCAAGAGAAATGATGAATAATTTACCGAAAACTTTGAAAGAATTTAAAGATAAAATTTGTAGAGGGCAAATGTAGGTAGGTGCAGGATAGAGGAAAGATGGGTGTGTAGGGAAATTGCCACCGGAGCCTGTGCTCCATTGCAATTAAATTAAAATTTAAAAAAAATTAAATGAAATCTAAATGGATCACAATAGACATTCTAGTTTTTGCCGATAACATCGCTATCCGAGCAAATGACTTAAGAAAAATTGATCTGCTCAGAGAAATCGCCAATCAAACAGTTTTTACAGGTATCCTTAAAAAATCTGAAGTAATGAATAACATCAAAGATGCTCCAAAATTTCAAACCAAATACAGAGACATTAATCGAGTAAAATTTAAGTACCTGGGTGAGATCTTCATGAAAAATGGATTGGACAAAGAAGCTATTCGGGAAAGGATACACAAACTGGAAATTTCACGAGAGACCTACAGCAAAAAAGTCTTTCACAAAATACTAAAGTACGGCATTATGAAACAGTTCTGAGATAATAGTTTTGTATGCAACTGAAACCTTATTCCTGAATGCTGATAAAGGACTCTCGGTAGAATTGGAAGAAAGAGCAATATATATATATATATATAAATTATAGGAATTCTGGGTTCCGACTTCAAGAATTTCGTCCATCAAAAGAGATCCCTCAAAGAAAAGTATAGCAAAACAGAGACAATTACTAAAACAATCCACAAAAGCCGGTCACGATTCTATGGTCACTTCAAACGAACGAGAGAAAACAGACAGACTAAAAAATCTTTAATTCATTTGATTCGAAACCCAAAACTTTAATGCCCTGGTTTGTAACTATCAAAGAAAACCTTCACTTGTTGAGATTAAAACCCGAATTGCTTTCGATATACTGTATATATGCTGCAACATTAGCGGAAGTTTTAATTAAATTGAAATTTAACCTAGGCCGAAATGATAATTGGCATTCGTTGCTAAAGCAGATATCGTATATAATTTAAGCTTTTGAAAAGGTTTTTATGTTGCTTTCATTAGCGATATGTTACTGAAAAGTAGTTTCACGTTTTTATTAACCGTAAAGTTTTCCATATTTTTTAAGAATGAAATGCTACAAAAAGAAAATTTAATTAATGTATTCTGCCAATTCAATTAGTAGCAGTTGCTTATTTGTTAATTATGCCCATAACCTCTATCTCTGAAAGTTGTTAATTTGCGAGCGAAGATCAGCGTGTGACGTCACCGTCCTCCAACCAATAGCTATCGAGGTGAGCTAGTGATTCAGTGGGCAGTGGGCTTACGAAATTATATAGTAGATTTTCATGTGGCTTGTAAACAATGGCGTCATTAGAGCCTTAAGTAGATGGATTACTGAGAAGGGAAAGAGTGATTTCTAAAAACTGAAATTGTATCTAATTTCTGCTCTCAAGTTTGGTTTAGCTTTGTTTTTATTTTTACTATTTCCTTTTTTTCAGTTTGATTTCAAAAGTGTGAACTCTAATGGAACATTTCACCGACAATGCAGTTACATGGGTATTCTACTTAAAGATCGTTACATTAGTAGTAGTAGTAATAGTAGGCTACAATAAAGAAGAGAGTAGTACTTGTTACAAGACACACAAAACCAGGGGCGTAGCTACTATGGGGCTAAGCGGTGCAGTGCACCGGGGCCCCTACGCTCAGTGGGCCCCCAAGCATACCTCAGGGGGCTCCCAAGCGCAGTTCAGAGGGCCCACGGGCCTTCACGGCAAACTGGAGACCTTTTTTTTTTAGCTCTACCGTCGTCTAAGGGGGGCCCCTGAGACACAGGGAGCCCCTCACTAAGGGCCTTCACTGCTCAAGGGGGCCCCAACCACAGCTCAGGGGGCCCTCATCCTCATCAACAAAAAGCAAATAAAGTTCGCTCATCTGGTCTGAGGGGCCAAAATAATTTTTTTGCATGGGGGCCCTTGTTGACCTTGCTACATCTACATCTACGCCACTGCATAAAGCATTATAATCCTGGAATAATACCTTTAATAACGTATTTATTCCAGTCCATTTAAAACGAGAACATTCGCTTTTTGATCACCAGAACTGGACTTTGATGTTTATGTTTAAAATCATTAATTATTTTGTCCATTCACTGTCAGTATATGAAAATGCAACGTCTAGGTGTGAGACATGTCTATCTGGTACGAACTGGCTCTAACTAGGCCGCACCCCCCGAGGCTGATCGATCCACAACCCTCACGTGGCAAACGCGTCTGCTGCGCTGTTGCGTCACGGGCATCAGTTTGTTTATCTGTGATGAGAAAAAAACCGTTTGCATTCAGTATGATCCCGCTTGAATCTAGGATAACAGGGATTCAATTTCCAAGCTCTTCATTCCATTGAAAAATCCCTAGTTAATACGGCGGTCAGTTAATGTAATGTCTGGCTGTGGTTTAGTGAAATTTGTCAATTATTCCAAAATCAAAGAGAATTAATTTTTCGATAAAAACATTACCCGACGCCGTTTCCATTCTAATATTTTTCAGGTTGAAGTACCGCTGGATGCAGGGACTCGTACCGAACAAAGATAACCTTCGCACTCCCATCGAAAGAATGTGGGACCATTTTCAAATTCAATCAGATACAACATCATTACACTTACTCTAACGTTATTTAAACGAAATTTTCCGACTGAAACTATAACTTCACAACGTTTGAAGTAACATTGCTCAGAAATTTTCCAGACGCAGTTAAAAAAGGAGACATGGTCTCCATTCTGAGCGACACTGCTGTTACTTGGAGTAACAGATTCTTTGTCCATTTGCCTACTGGATGGTATAATTGGATTTTTTATGTAGCCGACAAATTCTAAGTTACGAATACCAAAATTTCTTCATCGTTGAAATTGATACCTATCCAGTTCTGGGATGATAGATTCCACACTGAAAATCAAGATTTGTAGGAATTCGGTGTCGTGCAAAAGAGAAATTCCATGAACTTAATATTTACCTGCTAGAGAACAATAAAATTTATATCATTGATATTATTGTGTCGCATGGAAGAATGGACAACCAAGTACTATTAATCAGTTCAAATCTTTTGAAATGTGACTGCACTGTCCAATATTAAAAATGGCATGAATGGATCATGTAAAAGAAGAAAGAGTCCTTCTGGCCATCATGAAACGCAGAATATTTTGGTCACAGTTTTAGAAATGATAACTAAAAACTTATTTAACTTAGCATTGAAGGAAATATTGAAGCAAAATGATGACCTGGATTATATAGAGTTTCCAGTCGCAGAACTTCCATAACAGTGTCTCCGACATAATAGAGAGTATTATTTCATAATGGTTGCCAGTCTTCTGCCAGGAAGTGGGAGAAATCTGTGGACTGTGGGTTGATTGAAAGACCGCTGTCTCCTACCGATCACCTCTCAGTGATGAAAGCGCCGTTATTGGGATTCAATAGGACAGCTAGAAGAATGCTCTCTTTGGTCATGACTGGCTTTTCTGCCTATCAGCATTCCCTGTGATGGGTTGTTTTCTGACCCAGAGCTTAGCTTTACTACTGACTAACCGATAGCGAGTTCTCCGTTTTACAACCGTTTGTAACTCCAAGTAGAATGTTCTCGAAAATATGTGACGACAAACTAACAAGCGGCTATTGTAAGCTACCTTAGAATTCTTTAAATTCTAATCTTTTACTACGGTAAATGGGGAACGAGCAAACCGATACCACAGCCGACAGATATATACGCAGCGATTTGAAACCGGGAAAACAACAAAATAGATAATTCAGATCTTAAACAAGCTTTAAATAACAAAAAGGAGACTTTAAACCCACCTAAATTACTGTGATCGCTAAATATCCATCTTAACAGGCACAAAACTTTTTTAAGACATAGTGTCATCTTTAAATAACACTTTTAGATGTTTTAAAAGTTCTTCATAATAGTAATCAGCTTAAATCCAATAAAATCTTGTTAGAAATCAACCAAATCAACAATTTAAAGTAGTTAAAATAAGAAAACGCCGGTTTTATAACTCAGCACAATAAATTTGCATCTTCGGCACCAGAAAATCATATATTTGAAGCAGTTTTCGAAGTCAGCTGATAGTGTTCATTCGAATTAATAAAACGCTGCATAACATACTAAAATTTTGAATCATTCCACGCAGCCAGATAGACATAAGATTGGTTTTAGAGTAATTACGTTTCAAACCGGCATGCTTCCATATACAGTTTAAAATTGCGGGCAGAGTAAAGTCAGTAGATAAAAATACTTTTGAAATATGTAATAAAAATCAAAGAAGATCAGTACGCAAGCCATTTGGCAAAACAGGCTTTACTTTCATAATTATTACATGAAATACTACTTTTTTAAAGATTGAACCGGTCCATAACGAGTACATATTTTTAGAAAATTGATGTAACACAACTACAGCAGCTAGAAACAAGATCGAGCACTCTTTAGAAAGCTGGAGAACTATACAAGCGAATGGCATTAATTTTGAAAACCAAAATACAGTAGCACCGCTCAGTTTGGTAACGCGTAAGGAGACTATGACATACACAAACACACACTCTCCAACCCCAAAGATGGTCGTTTTTGCGCGGCAACATATTTTAATTTAGTACGAACAAACGGTTGAGTTTACAGTAAAATTATAAGGGAGTAAGTTGTTCATTAGCAGTTTCTCTAAATAATATAAATATTTCAGAGCTCTACGTTTCCCCCTTTTGAAGAACTATGTCATGGGGAGGTAGGCTACATGGGTAGTGGTACCCGGACTATATAGGTAGTTGAGGAGCCACAGTTGTCACTGGGTAGTTCTACAATGCAAGCCAGAAGTCTACCAACCGTCTGATAACAGCTCTGGGAGCTGAACCGATTTACGACAACTCTCTCAGATGGCCAAGAAAACTCCTGGACCACCAGTAAAGAAATGATCAAACCCAAACTATGAAATAAAATACCGGATATTGACAAACCCCGACAGGACACACACTCTCAGGACAACCACAAAGTAATATGGAAGGCGATGCGCACAAGCGCAAAAACTTCCCCACAATCTGGGACCTAGGTTATCCCAGTTATGATGTCAAGGCCAGTTGTCACTGAGTAGCCATTTGGAGAGGACCTGTTGCTAGGGTAGCGCGAAGGTTCGTTCGGGCAGGAAGTGATCGCCGGACCGGCATGCTCTCGCAGCCGCCATCGTGGAATTTACAACCCGGTAAATGTGTAACCCGGTCTAAACTTTCAACATGTAACTTTAAAATTTTGAGAGGGGTTTCTGCTGTCGGTCTGTCGTCCTCGTTTCATAACTTGCAATCTTTTGGAGATGAATGTCTGTTTGCCTTTCAACTGTAACAATGATTTTTGTCTGTTCAAGAATATAGTGATGGTTAAATTTTGAACAGTGACTTTATTTTCGTAGTTTCAACCTAACCTTTCCTTTCCTGAGGTTAATTTAGGAAAGTGTCGACCGTAATTAAATTACAGTTGATTCATCCAAGGTACTTCTCACGGTTTAATAGTTTGAACATTTTATGAAACTTTATTCAGGATGCAAGTTGTGAGTTAAGGTGACTACTGATATTCCAACCCCGATATCAGGTTAGTCCCTTACACTATTCGAGTTTTGAATTACTACATTCGCTTATCTCTTCTTCCATGATATTAGGTGCATTCTCTGTTAACAAGCACAACGAATACTGCCTGTGGATTTTGGTGTGATTCTATATGATGCATATATGACACAGGTTTTCTGTTAATTAATTTTGTGTAATTTATGTAGTTACAATTTTAAAGATAAATTCGATTCACCCAATACAAGGAATAAATCGATACATTTCCTGTTTTATTTATAATAACTATTTTGGATATTGGCAGTATTTTTTCCAAGAAATTAATTATTAATTTTCTTACCAGATTCTAAATATTTGGAACCAAACCTCAGTGACGTAAGATTTATAATTTGTATTGTATTAACAATCCGAACTTTGTGTATTCTGCAAAATAAATTATAATTTCTAAATTATTGGCAACTAATTTAATAATGTATTATTTTAGAGTTACTCACGTAGATCAATCATATTAACTGTTTAGGAACTAACCCCCCGAGTAGAAATCTGAACTGGAAAATATAGAAAGAACTAAACTGGTTGACAAGTTGTATAGGCAGGAAAAAAGATAATTTAGCTAGATGACGTTATCCAATCTAAATATTAAGTGCGAATGTGGGGCAGAACAGACCATCCAGCATCTATGCACTTTGGAAGACCTCCTTAATGTCTTTGACAACACTGTCCAAGTTGCTGACTTCCGCTCCTCTATAATATGAACCGTTGATGATAAATGCTGTACTTTTTTTCTATTTCTGCTCTTTTAATTTCTTGCTAACAACTGTTTGTGTTTCTAACTATTATTAAGCAATGATTTCGATACTAAATAAACAAAAACAATGGTATAATTAACTTAAAGGTTTTGCCTTGCGAGAATATACAGTGTGTATCAAAAAGAAACATCCGATTTGGCACTTCTATATTTTTGAAACTAATAAACATTTACAATGAATTTTGTTTTTTGATGAACGAGAAAATCAAAAAGTTTTTTCATACCTTTCATAGGTGTTCAATACGCCCCTTGAGATGCACGGCATATTTCAATGCGGTCTTCAAATTCCGGCAACGTGACGAGGCAACATTCCATTTAAATGGTAAGGTGAACCGTCATAATGTGTGAATATGGGATACGGAACAACCACATGAAGTTGTGCAACATGAGAGGGACTCTCCACAATTTAATGTGTTTTGTGCAGTTTTAAGGGAAAAGGTGTACGGTTCATTTTTCTTTGCCGAGAAAATTGTTACAGGAAGCACATCTCTCGATATGCTTGAGAACTTTCTTTTCCCACAGTTGGAGACTGATTCGAACGACTTCATTTACCAACTGGATGGGGCACCGCTACACTTGCATCTGGAAGTGCGGGAATTTTTAAATCAAAGGATTACTGAACGATGGATCGGTCGCACTGGACCAAATGATTCGGCCTTACATTACTGGCCTCCAAAGTCACCAGATCTGACTGTATGTAATTATTTCTTGTGGGGTTTTATAAAAGACTCTGTTCATGTGCCTCCGTTACCAACAACAATGAATGAACTGAGACATCACCTAACAGCAGCTGTGGAAGCTGTCACTCAAGACATGTTCGTTGCAGTGTTGGAAGAATTTAAATACCGCATTGACATATGCCGTGCATTTCAAGGGGGGCATATTGAACACCAATGAAAAGGTATGAAAAAAAACTTTTTATTTCCCGTTCATCAAAAAATAAAATTCATTGACGTGCCAAATCAGATGATTCTTTTTGATACACCCTGTATTTTTCCAGGGAATTCCATATTTTAAGTGAATTTAGTTTTAAGGACGTGCTTTGTTTGGCTGATGTCTTCATATAACGTATATTCGGTAACTGGCCGCAATTTCAATCTTTGAAAGGCATGCTGATGGCATGCTGCTGTAGACTATGTTACGATGTGTTAATTGCTTACTTATCCTCGAACTTGCAACTGCGGAAGATAGTTCATTCAAAGGCAGCTTAAAGCCTTAGAAAGCACCCATAAATAAGAATTTATCAGAGTCACGAGGTTCGTCATTTAAAGAAACCCGTTTAATTGAATAACTCATCATTGGATATTTTTGTGTGGCTTCAAGATTTGTTACACCCCGTCAGTTAAATCCTCCCTGACAATATTGCTACTCCTCCCCCTCTCTCGACAATTTTATAGTTACCGAGACAAATCTGTTAGCGACGTCAGCAGTATGCCGTCACTACTTAAGTTTGTGCGCGAATATCGATTTAGTTCAGAGAAGCCCCATCAGATCTGCTTGTCTTGTTTGTCCCGAATTTTAAGAGCAGACATTCATGCAGAGCAAGCAATTTTGAAACGTGTAGTATGACACCAGTCAGACATTTGGGGGCGTCCATTAATTACGTGAGGTGAAATAGTGAGGGGAGCGGGGGGTCCGGATTAATTACACCATGTACATTAATTACACCATGTAATTAATGGACGCCCCCTTAATATTTTTCTGACAGCCTATTTAATGTGATCTGAATGACTCATAGATCCGACATTGCTACTTTCAGAATAACACGTATTATAATCGAACTAAGATACGAAATAAACTTAATATTCCCATGAATTCCGGGAAATAATGCACGAAGAAAGGTGACTATGAAGAAATATTTTAAGTCACATTTTGAGGCATTCCAGACGAATTAATTTTTTGGGGAAAGAATACCGTAAAAAAAAATGTGACCTTGTGTGGTTACGCCTGGACCTGGCATTCGGTAGGAAGCAGGTTCGATCCCTGGTCGGGCCATCCAAATTTCGGATTTCACGGTTTCCCTAAATCACTTAACACGAATGCTGAGATAGTTTCCTTAAGAGACAATGGCAGTATTGCTTCCGGTCCTTTCCTCTCCAGGTTTCTGATGACCTCAATGTCGGCGAGTTGTAAAGCTTCACACATACCTCCTGTAACATTCTTTAGAAGTCACATTCATCGATCCTTTCCTACGATGAGACTTCTTTCCAACCCACAAAAAAATCATATCCATTTAGTAATATTTGTCGCAACACCGAGAAGGGAAGATCAAAGCGAAAGCTTCAATTTGCCCGTTTCGAGGCTACTCTAATCTGAAAGAACCTACAGTTTGACGTGGAATCCGAGCCACGGAAGGTCTTAGAGTATTTCTCGTGGACGGATCAAAGGTTCACCGTAGTTTAGTGCTCGTAAAAAAAATCCGCGCAACATGGTTAGAAGTGAAAACCTTTCGATCCCAGGTGAGACACCTTAATCACTGAGTAATCAAACTGCCACAATTCGTACGCAAAAATTCCTTTCGCCCTGGTAGCATATGAGCACGTGTTGCAAGCCAATAATAGTTCCCAGACAGAATTGCTGGATTTGTTGTTAACGAATGGGAAAGAAATACCCTGTAATCTTTACTGAGGTGGAATGATTTATAAAACTACTGAAAACCGAAATCGGTGTGTCTGTATCGAAAACCAAACCAATGCTTTTTTCCAAATAGCGGATCAGAACGTTACCACTCACTCACCACTATCCAGAGCGGTCTTGTGGCACAGTGATTAAGATGTCTAACTGGGGATTGAAAGGTCTCCAGTTCGAATCCCTGTCTCGACGAGAATTTTCACAGGCCCTTTACCCAACCTGAAATACGCCAGAAAGCTTCCGTGGTTCATATTAAACTGGGGGGTCCCCTGTATCCGGTAGGACTATCGGGTTAGATTAAGGCGGCTACAACAAAAGTGAAATGCGCAGCCAATAGGACCACACGGAATTATTATTATACCACTGTTCGGATGTGTATATATAAGAAATATCTGTAACTCGCGTATCTAATATTTTCATGGCTTCTTACTTTCGCAGATCACCATTCTAAATCTGTAAGAAACTTGTCACATCTCAGACATTCCCCCTAAATTTAAATCTGAACTCCGCCGAATAAGACATGTATTCTGCTAAGTGTACTATAGCACTGATCTTAGACCGAATAAGGGTTGAAAAAGAACCAGACACCTTCCTTCCAAATTCCGCAAGTTGCGTGTAAAGGCCAAGGAACTTGTGCTGCCGGATCGAATGTTACTGCAGTATTCGAATGCAGCCAGGAGGTACTAGTCTACAGCAGTGTTGATATACCTATCTTAATTTAGTCGTCGCTCAAGCATTATGAGAATGAAACAATATTCTAATAGTGTATACATAAGCCGATGTACATCTGTAAACTACGATATCATACAAAATTGTGCACTTAATGTGACGTCACATCCGGTGGAGCGTAAAATATTACATTTCTCCTGACAACTTGACTTTTCACCTGCTAAAGTGTTGCGCCCATATCGACCGCGCAATTCGAATGTACCATCTGCACGATTCAAAATGACGTCCAATTGTCAACGTTCATTTATTATTAATTTTTACAAAAAATATAAAGATAATAAGTATTATTAACTATTGCTACAAATAGGCCTATTATGAAAATGATCGCATCAGCATGTCAATTTTTCAACGTTGTATCAAAACGACGCTTGAATGTTACACTATTAGGCCTTTTGACAAATGTAACCTCTTTGCAACCTCAACATGTTCTTGCAATTATAACCTATTATTACAAATTTCCGGTCATTGCGTATATTCTGACAGGTCCAACAGGCCATTGTTTCTCTTCCATGACCCACCTTTTTTTCCAAACTTCCATATTTGTCTCGGATAGTGGTGGAACATATCTATAACATTGTTAAAACCACTTAGAAATATGTGATTATTGTAGGCAATTTCTTCCAAAGTTGTTTGTTAAATTAATAATTATTCTTTAATAACTACGAAAGTACAACTGTTTTTGATAATAGGATGAATGTGCTTAATCTGTAATCTTCATGCAGAACTGATAGTCTGATGTAATATTCAAAATTTTAAACACTGATACCGAAATTTGTAAAAGAATTTTCAACAGAATATAACTTTTCATTAAACTTAAAACTTGTGGACAATGCATATCATTTTTAAATACCTTTCACTGTTAAGGTACTAATTAACCGTGTGGCGACCGAGAAATTGAATATTATAGCCAGGTCCGCATTTAAGCATAGGCTACCTAGGCGAAGCCCGAACTCAGTAGACTACGTCACCGCCTTTGGGCCGAAATGGCTACTCACTCGGTTCACTACTCAATTTGAGCCTCAGCCGATGTCTACTAGCGCCAACTCCGCAGCTTCTAGCACCCCCGAGACGCCAGTCCACATCGCAACATCTATGAAGGTTAAGTCCAAGAAGAAGAAGATCAAATTAGGCGGCGCCTTCCCACGAGCAGTAGGTTTCATGGCTGAAACCTCCCATTATCCACCGGGGGCTACTGAACGTGTCTTTGAAGGTGCCACTCCAGAAGATCTATCCCTGAACGTATGGAGAAGACGCCTCGACCGAGGCAATCCGAAGAAGTGGAGCTTCTTCATCTCAATCCCCCTCGATGAACGTCGGTTCACCTGGAAGATACCAACCTGTGACGCCACCACCTTCGAGCAGGTCTTGACTAGCAGAGAGCACCGCCATCTTGCTCGGAAGTGCCGCCCAGTCAATCTCGAGGCGTGGCCGGAGGCACTTGAGTTCCCGACCCCGCTGGCCAGCGATTTCGACTGGGAGGAATACGTCGAACTAACCAAAAGAAGGTTCAAGACCTCCAGCTACGACCCTGCTACCTGCCGAAACTACAAGATGACACCGATTAGGTCTACAATATCATCTCCATCACCTTCACAAAGCGACGAACCTGCAACACCGACGCCTGATACTCCAGCACCAACTCCATCACCTTCACAAAGCGATAAACCTGCAACACCGTCGACTGATTCCCCAGCAGGCCCGAAACAGGTTCCTGTGCCACCAATCCACGTCAACTGCGCTGTGAATTACTGGCAATTACTGGTTCAGCTGCAGAGCGCCATGAAGCTCCCAATGTTTAGCTGGCCGGACCACCTGGGACTGAAGATCCTGCTGTCCAGCCCTGTAGACTTCGAGGCAGCCACCCAGATGCTACGGGAAGCCTCCTTGTCCTTTGACATCATGCTTCCTGGTCACAGGACGAAGAAGACAGGCATCAATACGCCGAGTACAGCAGTAAAACCACCGCCACGAGAGCTGGTTCAGTGCTACAGATGTCAGAATTTCCGACATCTCGCAAGCGACTGCACTGAACCAGCTAGATGTGTCCGCTGCGGAGGATGTTGCAGAATGCGACAAGCGTCGCGAGGACGCTGTTTGCTGTAACTGCGGCTCGTCACACGCTGCTTCTTATCGTGGTTGCCGAGCTTGGAAGCAGCAACGTAGCAACAAGAAACGAAGCCAATGTAGTGGGCTCCATACGCAGCCCGCAACAAGTCGACAAGAGCGTGGGCCCAGCCCTCCACGCGCAGGGGTTTTTCACATAAGGTCGTCTTTGACGAACCATAGCCATGTTTTCCCCTCAAAGAGAAATAAAAAGAGTCCCCAAAAATTTCCTAATCCTAAACAGAGTTACACGTAAAGTAGAGCTACCACGGTAGCGGGACTTCACAAACACGCCAAAAGGCAGAGACACAAAAAAAAAAAAAAAAAAAAAAAAAAAAAAAAAAAACCTCCACGCGCTGAGCAGTGCCGAGAAGTCTACTCGCAGCCAAGACAACAACGGAGAAGACCTACGCCAGCGGAATCAACTGGGCATCGTGCTGCTACTACCAGACAGCGGCCATTACAAAAACAAGAAAGGCCGAAGATCACCAGAGGGGAAGGCAGCGGACGAGGCAGAGCAACATGCGACCACTCCTTCTCCAGACACGTTGCCGATCAACGAGAAAGAAGATTAGACGAACTCATCGCCCTTCTCATGCAGCTGATAAATCACCTGACTACAAAAGAAGACATGACTGCCTCCATGAGGCAGCCCGAACACCACCACATATAACGCGGCGTACCACTCTGATGATACAAGAAGGACACGGCGGCAACCATAAGAGAAGAAAATCCCTGACAGCCTATCGCGAAGACACACCGACAGCGAAGTTACAACTAATCAAAATGCAAGAGGAGTAAATGTCTAGCGACAAAAACTCCACTACATTCTGCTCAACGGAGCAGTTACTAGGCTGTGGCTATAGTCTAGGGGACCGCACCACAGCCCTAGTAGAGCTGCCCATATATCGTCAGGGCCGAATTTCGAATTTAAGCATCTATAGCCGGAGGCAACCCCCGATGATGACATGGGGGCCCACAGATCCTAAATGCGGCCCTGATTATAGCTACCAGAGGCACCGGTCATATTAAGCTAAGTTAGAGTGAAGCAACCCCTAACTAACGCATGTTCGACAGTGGTACACTTCCCATGTGTTCATGGTACGATATATTCAATTATTTCTCGCTCGTTTGTCAGCAATTTTTTTTTATGTCGCGCTGTTTTCAATTTTCTTGCGGTCTTACAGCCAGATATAGGTCTATCAACTGTTTTCTTGCCTGAGACCACAGGTTGCGAGGAGAAAAACTTAGGACAAATATACTGGGAAGATGTGATCCAACTGGCAAAGGTTTCATCCATCTTTTTGTAGCATATATATATATATATATATATATATATACACGTGTTTTCCTATATTTCACTTTTCAGCCACCACTACCAAGCACAGATCACTGGTCTTTGTGTGTGGAAGTAGCATGGAGTTTCCTGTCGTGCACAACGTTGGCCGAATGCCGATAGCTGTGGGGATGTGGGAGATATGATTGTTAAAAGCGGTCGATGCAGGGCATTTTCGTATTTCGACCAAAGACATGTGTCTCCGTATATGTCACTCTGCTGCCACTACATAGCATAGACCATTGGTGTTTATGTGTGGTAGTGTATCGTGTCTCCTATCGTGTACTATGGTGATTAGATGTCGGTAGCTATGGTGGTGTGGGAGATATGGTAGCTGAAAGTGGTCGACCTGCGTCACTTTCATATTTCTTCCTAAAACGAATGTGTAACGGTGTATCACTTTTCAGCCAAAACTATCTAGCGCGGATCACTGGTGTTTGTGAGTGATAGTAGCACATAGTCACCCATCGATCACAACGGTAACTGTGGTAGTGTGGGAGATATGGTGGTTGAAAGTGGCCGATCAAGGATAATTTCGTATTTCGACCAAAGACATGTATGTCCGTATATTTTACTTTGCTGCCTGAACTACATAGCGTAGATGACTGGCGTTTGTGTGTGGTAATAGCATCCAGTCACCCATCGTGCACTATGGTGGTTAGTTGTCGGTAGCTGTCAATCCAAATTCTTTACAAACACGAACGAAGTCGTGGCCACCAGCTAGTATCGCATAATTGCATTTCTTTAAGATAAACATTTGTAATTATTTTTCAATATAAAAATACAGTTGATATTCATATTATCAGCTCTCCTCTGTTACAGAAGTCATTTACCACACTCTCCCCTCTCCCCCCCCCCTTTCCTGTGAGAAGCCAGTAAGTTGATGCCCTGACAACGGAAACTTATGAAACTAGGTACACCCGTACACGTGTTTATCACTGGATGACTTAAGACTAATGTGGTAAATCAAGCCCAACATTCCCGAGCAACGCAATATAATATGTACATATTTAAATGGTCTGGTGTCACAACGGTAAGATGTTTCGACTGAGCATGGAATTCCTACATGTAATGACCATCTCTGGAAAAATTTACTTTGCGTTTATGAAATACATTGAACGCTCCTGAAGAAAGTGGATTCAGAGCACTACCCTTGACATTGACTTGCTGAGTACGCATACTGCTTAAGAATCCAACCAACTTCCGACTTTAATAATTTCAGATTTTTACTACAGTTTTTAATGCTATTACAGAGGATCCAGATTCCAAATTAAACAGGTAAACCTACTACGTGTATATTCTGCAAGTTATTATCCCAGTTAATACGCTGAATCTAGAATACCTCGAACCAACGTCCGTTAGAGGCAGATGTCGTGTGCAGCTGCTGCGTCTATACCCCCTCCACGTCTCCCTAACAATTGTACAGTCGCCAGAGACAATATGCAGTCGGGTAACGCGTCGAGCACATGGAGGAAGGAATAATATGGAGACGACGCAAGAGACCTTTACCACGCATGGGAGTGAAGCAGGCCGGCGGAGGAGTGGGGGGGCATGGCCGGAGTGGTGGGGACTTGACCGCTTCCCAACAATTAAGGTGTTCACATTGTGGTAGAGGCAGTGATTATTTCATTTAGTATTGTGTATAAGTGTTTAAAAATGCCAGCTTGTGTTGCGTACGGTTGCACAAATAGGCCAGACAGGAATGAACCTGGAATATCATTTCATAAGTAAGTTGAATTGTAATTATCGTTGTTGAAGTGAGCGGTAGACAGCCCAAACTTTGCGCACGTCTATAATATTTAGTCATAGCCTCAATGGATGACTTTGTTCTCAATTTTTCTTGGTGTAGTGTAGAAAATCAGCAAACCTTGCTATTTTGCACATAATAGACTAGCATTATTTTTTAACGAGTGTTTAAAAATGAGATTTAAAGGGGCGTGTTTTACTTCGTGATTCAGTGAATTTTACTATTATATTACGATTTCTTTCGTCACATTCGTGGTCGGACTTGGGAGGAAACTGTAATTCTTTTTCCTCTTCAATAATTCGATGATGTCTTGATGTAAATTTATAATATGTTCTGGAGCATGATTAACAATTTTTCCAGGAGTATACAATTACCAGTGTTTGCATATTTTCACTTCACATTTCAAGAGTAGTTTTTTTTTTTATAAGCTGCTTTAAAGTGTATGGGCAGTGGGATTGTTTGAATTCCTCCCCCCCCCCCCCCCCCCCCACCCCCCAAAGATCTGATACATTGTAAAAATATTTCAAAGTGATCCTGACTAAATTTATATGCTAATATATATTTTAAGATTTTTTGATCAATAACTAAGGAATTAAAGAAATACTTCAAACATGAATCAGAAAACCTAAGAATCCAGTGCTCCTACTGCTGTCAAGTATTATCTTGCCATATGGTGACACTTTCAAATTACATATATAACTTTCTTTTCAATCAATCTTGTATCACTGTTTCCTAATTACACTTGGATATTATGGAGCGTGTGCTCCATTGAAATTAAATAAAATAATAATACCCTTAGTCTTTTTTTGTGGCTGTAGATGTTTTGGCAAATAAAATTCTATTAAAATAATTTTTAACAGACTTTTTTTCCTTAATTTCTAATGTTTATAGATAGCATCAATTGAGATACATACATAAGAGCGTGCATAAACCACATAGCTCCAATTTGGCCTCCTGTGAACCACTATCCCTCCCCATGTAGACCAACTTGGCTTTTGCCTCCACCCCCCTTCCCCCCCCCCCTCACCTAGCAAGTAGGTTTTTTTCCCCTTTTGATTCCAGAAGACATTTTGCACTGTTTTCTCTTGTCAGACTATTATAAATTACATAAGGAGATAATTAGCTGAGGGAAATAAATAGGTTTAATTCTAGATCATGATACTGCTACAACTACTTTAGGCCTACTACCAGTACAGGGATCTAGCTTTTTTTTAATTATTCCTAGCAGTTGAGGTTAGGTTGAAATACAGCCTGGACCAGAAGAAAAATGTCATAAAAGTGGTACGGATAATTCTTTGATAGCTGCGTGTGGCAGAAAGGTGCTATAGCGGTATCGCCATCTAGAATTAAACCAATAAATATTCACATGCTGTTGTGAATTCCATTCCTCATTTTAACTGTGACAAATTTTATGAAAGGATAGCTACGTGGCCTGGCTTGGAATCCCCCCCCCTCTCCCTACATAGCTCAACGTAGCCTTCCAGCACCCCCCCCCCCCCGGACCAGGCCGTGTAGTTTGTGCACGGTCCCTACCTTTAACCACATGTTAATTCATTATTAATAATGTGAAGTAAAGGAAAATAATGAATCAAATTCTGTGTCATAAAGTTACTTGTACATTCCTGTAATAGCAACAATTGTGAAACGGCTCTTTTATTTTTAAAGGTAATAATAAAGCCTCTGCCCTTTTAAACAGAAGTTGAAGTAGAGTTCTTCTAGCGTGATAAGTTATTTTGTTGAAAAAAGTATAGGCTTGTTCAGACAGTGACTCATCATCGCATTTATGATTGGAGCACACTTGCTTGAAGTTACTTAAAAGAACACCGCATGATGCCAACCATACATTATAGTAAAGTATCACTCTTTACTTTTTGTTGATACACTTTATATTAACTATAAATTATGCGGAAACATTTTATTTCTGGTACCAGCCTACAAAATGTCTGGGTTGCTCATCCCTAGAGTGGGTCCTCTTACTTTTTTCTGGTCTAGGACACATTTCAGACTAACCACAAGTGGTAGTAATAAAACTGAAATATCCATTCTGCCATGTCAACCATGTAATCATTGTGGGCTTTGACAGAATTAATTTTTGGTCCAGCCTGCATCCAAACCTAATCCCCTCAATTTGGATGTTGTATATCCCCAAACTAAGCAAGATATCGAAAACATTTATTCCTTATTATCGAGTTTTTTCGTCGTGTTACATAAGAATCCATCATTAAATTTGACTTTTGCGAAATTTTTCTTCTGCATTTCAACTCAAGACACCTCACTTTTGAGACAGTATATCTCGAGAACTAGGTGAAATATCGAAAAATTATACTCTTTATTTTTTATTTGTCTCGTCTTTTTAAATACAAATTCATCATAAAATTTGACTTTGAATAATTTTTTCTTCTGAATTTCAACCAAAACCATTTCACATTTGAGACAGAATATCTCGAAAACTAAGCAGGATATCAAAAAATTTTATTCTTCATTTTTTATTTGTCTCATCGAGTTACATAATAATCCATCACCAGATTGTGGCGTCACGTTTATCCTAGAGTCCCCTTGAGGTATTTGTACATATTCCCCGTGTTTGTTGGGAAGCGGTCAAGTCCCCACCACTCCGGCCATGCCCCCCCACTCCTCCGCCGGCCTGCTTCACTTCCATGCGTGGCAAAGGTCTCTTGCGTCGTCTCCATATTATTCCTTCCTCCATGGCGTCGAGCATGGAGGAAGGAAATATATCTCCATGGCGTCGAGCCGGCTGCGATATTGCTACCTCCCGCCATCACAACACCGTACACAAAGAACAGCAACCGTACACAAAGAACAGCAACCGTATAATCATCGTTTTTAAGATTTCAATGGATTTTAACGTTTTCATACCATCTGGAATCCACATTGCCATTTTTCGAGTGTTATGAGGCCTGTCCAAACAAGAGTAATAATAAGATAACGGAATCAGTCTGAATCCGCAATGCACGGTTTCTTCAGTGGTGGTACATAATTTGTGTGTGGTAGTACCGATTCATCTCATTCTTCGCTAACCGAGATGTCGGAATGTCTTGATCGCGGGGTTCCTGGGAAAGAGATGTGTTCACCAATTTCTTTACTCTGCTTATTTGGTAAAATTGTGTACCATTAAGTTAAAATGCTTCTGAAATACAATATCCCGCGACTGATAATCCATCCGAGAGAACTTTTCCAGGCGTGATTTCAGCAGTTACGGATCATGCAGGCCCTCTAAGTACGTTAGTGATGCAACGTCGTATGTTACATTAAATCAATCCCTACTACAGTACATTAAAATAACAAAAAATAGTATTCGTGGCTGGGCAGTATTAAAAATTACAAATATCATAAATTATATTCTTGCGCAGTCT
Source organism: Vandiemenella viatica (assembly GCA_031002005.1). Taxonomy (NCBI): domain Eukaryota; kingdom Metazoa; phylum Arthropoda; class Insecta; order Orthoptera; family Morabidae; genus Vandiemenella; species Vandiemenella viatica. The sequence goes on from CM061919.1 coordinate 240,391,335, forward strand.
AAAAGAGCGAGAATTCAAGATAAAAAAGATAACGCAAACAGCATGATTATGCTTTATCAACCAGACTTCAAATTTTTTTATAACTACTGAAATATTAATTTACGTTCCTAATGCCACAAATGTACAAGACTTCGCGCTTAGGATTCCACGTAAAACCAAAGCTATCTTTATTAATGGATTTCGGTTTCGTAGGCGATACAGGCAGCTCAAGTGTGATTACAAGTGTTCGGATATTTAGGATGTCATATTTTTTTCCTGTCTTCTTTCTGAGCTGAAATGCTGAATTAAATACTGATTCAACGTTTCTGATTGTATTTAAATGTATTTTATATAGGATACAAATGCATATTCAGACCATTTTCCTAGTTTTGGTCATATTTCGATAATATTTATGGTCATGTGGTCATGTTTTGAGAAACAATCTGGTAGTTTTTTAATGATAACGGGAATTCACTAGATATAGATGAGAAAAAATTAAGATAATTATTCACAGAACTTTACTTCTGCTATACAGGTGGGGGGGGGGGGGGCTAATTTTCACTGTAGTCAAGACTTAAAGTTTACATTATTGTCATTCTCTAAACATAATGTTCCACCCGCCTTTTAATCTCGACAATGCAGCAGAAACATGCGTGTGTCGATATATCAATGAAATATCCTCAGTCATCGTTAAATCTGCAGTGGATCAGTGAGTAGACCTACCGCCATGCCGAAAGTAAAATTTTCTGAAAGTGCGAAGTTACGTAAGGGAATTTAGAGAGGAGTATTTTAGTACAGATGAAAGAGTTCTATTCTGTAAATTATCTAAAATTAAAGAGACTTCAACAAAACGATTTAAAATTTAGTTTCCCAATGGTGCAGCGAGCGCAAGGAAGCAAATTATGCTGTATACATGAAAGCAACACTACTGGATAAAATAATGATGTATAATTGAGCATGTTTTGATGTATAGTAAATTTAAACATTTGGTCATATTTTGTCATTTTTAGGTCATATTTACCCATTTTTAAAGTCATATTAGTCTGCATATTTATCTATTTTTTTGGTCATAAAAATCCGAACCGTAGCGATTACTAATCATTAATTGTTTTTAGTTTCTCCAGTATCTATTGTTTCTAACTAATAGACACCACAGGACGGATGCGACATTAACACGACCCTCATTTGCCCCTACGCTACCGAGGCTGAAAAACTGCAGGTTTGCAGTATTTTCAGGATAAATTTTGTAAATCCCGTGACATAGGCAGGTCCACCGTAACAAGCGGCCGAAATACAGGGTGTTAAAAAAAATTGTAAAATATTTTACGAGGTGTCAGGATACATCAAAATAAGACAAAAATGTCTGATAAACTTGTGTGTCAAACGCATACTTTCGGATTAGTAACAGATCCGCAATGTGACGCCCGTCCACGGCAAAGCGTGCCTCAGCCCTTCGCGTAAGGAATCACGCTCTCTTTGAAACTGTGTTGGTTAGTCCTATACGTCTTCAATGCATGCTATTACGTACAGGACAACCAAGACAGTTTCAAGAGTGCGTGATTCTTACGCCGAAGGGCTGAGACAGACAGACACAGACACTAAATCATCTGGGGCAGCATTGTCCCCAAGTGTGGTGAAGTTCTTACAGGTGGTCCCGTATCTCCTTCCAGTTCAGCTGTTGGTTGACATTGCTGTGGGGTGGCATCGTCGGGTGTGTCGTTCCAGGAGTGGCTGTATTTGCTAAGAACTTAGTCATTAGCAATGTTTGCTGTTGTAGCTGCTGGATGATGACACTATAGCTGTCGTGGTGCTTATAGTCCGCCTGGTAATGCAGATGGTGGGTTGCGGACTGCTTCTTTGCCTTCGCGGGTCACTCAGAACCGGTCGCATCTGGAATGTCGGCCGGGAGAATTGTTTCTTGAGGAGGGCACCAACTCGTTGGTGCGTGCCGTCTTCATGTTGGCTCTCAGGTTTTTCTTGATGGGGCAACCGCTGTAACATGCTGGGTGGAGACCGGAACAGTGGAGCAGGTGGGCACCCCGTCTTGCAGGACGCTGCACTCAGCGACTTTGTGTTTCCCAGAACACCTAACACAGTGCTCCTCGGATGTGCAGTCACGGGCCATGTGCCCGTGACCCTGGCAACGAAAACATTGTGCCAGGGCTAGCGGAGGCCGCTTCTTTGGTTCAAGTCGGACCTGCGACGTCACCGTAGGTTCTTCTTGTGACTTCTCTTCATCTTGATCACCGAAGAGGCCTCTCTTCACTTCGTTGACAAGCCAGTTTGGGTCCTTGGTTCTTCTCCTTAATTCCTCCACTTGGCGAATCATGTCTTCTGCTACTTGTAGCTCCATCGGGTACTGGTTCGCGGATATGTTCTCCCCGTCGCTGCGTAGCGGTGAATACCAACAAGAAGGCAGCAGGTTCAGCTAGTAAGAGACGAAGTCTTTGCTTCACGTTGCTCGTTGTGCTTCGAGTTAATTCGGGCAGTTGAGCGAGTTGAGGCTTTTTTTTTTCACGCATTGCCGTGGACGGGTGTCACATTGCGGACCTATTATTAACTCCGAAAGTATGCGTCTGCGACCCTAAGTATATTAGACATTTTTGTCTTATTTTTATGCATACCTCCTAAAATATTTTACACTTTTTTAACGCCCTGTTTACTTCGTGTTCAATGGTACAATAAAGCTGTACCTATTACATACCTATTCATTAAATTCAAGCAAAGTTATCTCTCAAATGAATAATTTGTTCTAGATAAAATGAAAAAGCAAATTCCTGCATTTCTCCCAGTCGTATGCAGGGTGAAAAGGCAAATTTCAAGTCACTGAGTCCTTGCTGATGGTGTAAGAGTTTTACGTTAGAAACAGGAGAGTTTTTTTATTATTATTTCTTGGTTTCACATACCGCATCATACTACATTCTTAGTTTCTACAATTTGTTAAAGTTTCCCTTACCTGTTTATGTAGTTAAGAGATCTGGATAATTAAAATGAGGGAGTACAAAGAAAAAACAGCTTTGCCGAAATTACCGGAAAACATAATAAACGATATTATACAGGAGATGTATAGACTCTTCAGAAGGCGATAAGAGTGGTTGTGTGTAAGGCGATGAAGCCTGAATAATTAGTGGGGGAAAAACTGAAAGCAGTATGTTCAAGCGAATAGAGAATAGACTACAAATTAGCATTGTAGGCCTAAGGAAGCGAGATTTTTTAAATTGTAAGTAAGGGAGTAAGAAATTGAAATAAAGATATCTCGAAAGGACTTGAATTAACACTTTACCTCAAGACAGAATTTAAATAAAATGTTCAGCAACGAAAAAGAAGGCTTGTAGGGAATCTGTCAGATGTGCACAAGCATTATCCCAATAAATAACAAAAGTGTAGTAGCACATATGGCCACGAGATGCCTCCACATACCGTCATGCAGCGCTGCGGCGAGCAGCGCTTTGCTGTTGACTGCGTGTGCCCACGTGACCTTGGTACGATCGTCTGCGACTCCGTCGAAGAACTCGCCGACATCAGCGAACTGAGGGGATGGCACAAACACAGTCATGCCACCGCCTGTAAGAACATAAGACACAACAATGTAGACTTGCGATACCAGACTGCTGCCTTATTAGCTGCGCGACATGGTAAAAATTATTCATTGTCTTGCGCTGACAATAAACAAGGTTATTAAGTGACGTTTGCTGATACAGGGATTACTTTCGCGCTTTACGACTTTTGGGAGGGAGTGGTTTGAGGACTATGGAAAAAAAATCAGTCATGATCTTTTGAGGCATTCGGGAAGACATGAAAAACCGAAATCTGGATGGTCGAGTCTACCTTAATGCCATACCCGAGCATTACTACTAACCCCGCCTTTGTGTAACATGACTAAATTATAATTGTATAAATAAATCACTGCTACAGCATCTGATTTTTGGTTCGTTTATTCACCGAATGCATTTCGCTTCGTTCTCGCAATCATGTTCAACTTGTTGGATTACATTTTTTTAAATCGAATTGTACTATAAACTGTAATCTGCGTACATTTCCCAGTATATTCTATTCAAATGAGCCTGTAAGATTCCCGGCGTCAACGATTGGCTTTATCACTGAAGATCAGTTTTTTGCTAGTTGAACAATTTTGTTTTCAGTATCTAGCACGATACTTTTATGCACTGCTCAACTGATAGCTGTCATATGGAATCAAGTCGAACATATGGAATCAAGTCGAACATATAATCTAACCCACTCCGATTTCAGAAACAGGAAACGAAAAATTATATAGCATTTGGTTGAAGTGATGAAATTCCTACTTTACCTCATTCTAAGGTGTTTTGTCCTCTACTGGTGTGAATAAATCTGATGACCATAGTGACTGCGATAAAAGTTATTTTGATAGTGATCCTATCTATTTTATATTATTATATGTTACACTTATATGCGGTTTTTAGTATTACCCTCCAAAGATATGACTCAAACACTACTGTAGTGTAATCATAGCATGTAATAATCAAAATTGGTTGGCCCCGCAGAGGGGTTAGCCATTAACAGAAAAGAGCAAAATAAAAATCACACTTGTCGATAACAGAAGTGATGCTTGACTACTACGTTCTATCAACAAATTACCTGTTTTGTGGGCAAGGTAGCTAGCAAAACATACCCTGGTATTCGATGGAGTCACGCTGGTGGAAGAAATTTTCATTAGCCTGTATACGGCCAGCAGGATTAGCGACACAGAAATGCACAACTCTTACCCCGTTATCTTGAAGATTTTGGATAAATTCTATTCGTCACTGCACTGCGTGTATTACACTTTTCAGCGAGTTCGTAAGTACGATTGGAAAACAAACTGGTGACTTCTTTAGTGTCATTAAAGAGGTCTTAAATCATTCTCAACCACACGGACTAAATTTAAGTTTAATAACAGTTAACCACACTCTACATTAAACAGGCAGAGGAAATCAATTGGCACTCAAGTTGTAAAAACCAGTTTAAGAAAATTATTAAAACTATGAATCTCATCTGGTTATATTGGGCACTACTTTTATTTGAAACAATTTGTGCAGCACATTTGTATTTCCAACAGTATAACAATCATAGAGTTTTAATGAAGTTGAAACGTTTCTTCACTAACTATAACAACACATATATTTTTCCCTGATTTAATAGCACAAAATTATGGTACTGAGAAGGAGGTTTCACAGTGCCATAAAATGTAATGTATCTAGATCTATGTATGGGTCGTTGGAAATGTCTGAGCAAGAATATTCATACAATCACGATATTTCATGTTAGGCTATTTACTTGTGAGGTATTTAAGTGTTTTAATTTTTATTTCTTGCCATCTGTTTCTGCAGTATGTCGCTTTGATTAAATCCTTTAAAACTTTTTTGTTAAGTATCTCCTAAAAAAGAAATCCGCATGAATTTTTTCAATAAGAAGTTAATAAATCTGTGAATAACAGAGCTAATATTACCCTCTTCGGAACATTTCATGTTACTACTTCTTTGTTATATGGATGTGAAATCCAAGTTATTTTTTAAAAAATAAAACCTAAAAAATGCGTATACCAACCAACAGGTAACTCCACACTCTTGTAGCGTATTTCTAACGTCGATAATTAAATTCTATCTCCCTCGGCCTCTGATGGATATTTTTTCTAAATCAATAGTGTCCAAGGAACGTGTACCAAATTTCAGTTCAAAAGAACAATTACTTATAACAATATCGCTTCGCGTGGTTTCAAGTGCCGAATTTTCGTTAAGGGAATAGGACTGTGCAATACAGCACCAGTGTGTTGAGAACACCGAGCGTGGTGGTGTAACGGATAGCGTTCTGGCCTCGCATTCGGGAGGACGGCGGTTCGAATCCCCGTCCGGGCATCCAAATTTGGGTTTTCCATGGTTTCCCCAAATCACTCCAGGCGAATGCCGGGATGCTTCCTTCAAAAAGGCCATGGCCGAATTCCTTCCCATTCCTTGCTCCCATCCTTTCCCGTCTCTAAAGACCACGTTGTTAAAAAGGGACGTTAAAACTGTTACAAAAAAAAAAAAAAAAAAAATGTGTTGAGAACAAGGTATATCATACATAAATTGCTCCTCTTATACTAAACACTCTGGCCTCGCATTCGGCAGGTCGTTGGTTCGACTCCCCGTCCGGGCATCCAGATATGGGTTTTCCATGGTTTCCCCAAATCACTCCAGACAAATGCCGCGATGCTTCCTTCAAAAAGGCCATGTTCGAATTCCTTCCCGTTCGTTGTACCCAGTTCCATCCCGCCTCTAGTGACCTCGATGTCGACGCGGTGTAAGGCCATAAGTAACACAAAAAAAACCTATACTAACTAAAAAAAATAAATTTAATTTATTTTTCCAATCACAATGGATTTCCACATTGATAATTTAAATTATACTCTGTTCCCCTGGCCACACTCCTCCCCTCTACCATTTTTACCTCTCCCAGCTGAGCGCTGTAGGGAGAGGCAAATTTTCTCTTTGCTTGTGGGGCAGCGAAGTGTGGGTAGAGCACACTGATTTTGAGATGCCTCTGTTTACAGGCTGTAATTAAGGTTTGATCATCCTCTTATTCAAGGTAAGATATATGATTATGGAAATTAAATACTGCTCTGAAACCTTCATTTTTTTCCGTCTCGTCGTTTTAGAAATGAGAAACTGGCTACGCTGGAATGAAAGGGCATAATTTGCAACTAGAATATTTGAAAGAACAAGAAATTTTTCATATTGCGACTAACCGCTTAGATAATACTGTTTAATAACCAAATTTTAATAACCCTTCTCATTTGTTACATGAATACATTATTAGTTCTTTATTACTACTAATAATTGAAATCAATTTCTGCAAAGTATTAAATTTATATTAATGAAACACGGGGATGATTCATAAGAAAGTTATTTCAGAGATCTTCACTATCTTTTCCCAACATTTTGATGTTGGCTGTCTTCGATGAGTTTTACTCGTCGTTGGCATGGTCGCATTCAAGCTATGGTTTTACGGCCTTATGTCATCATCCCGAAGCATTTTATACCTGCTAAATACTAATGGGTGAAATGAAGTGTAATCTGTCTACGAGACGTGTAACTATGTTCATTGTGATAACTGTATTTTTTGTTTGTGAAATGTGTAGTTTCAGAATAGGAACTTGGGGATTGTCCCGGCATTCGCGTTGATGGCTGCGGAAAAACCGCCCAAAAACCGCAGTCAAGCCGGACTGTACGGCAAAGACCTGATCTCGTGCCCGGTCCGTTACATCTCCCCGATCCCATATGCGGAGCTCAGTGCGCTAAGCTACGCTGACAGGTTTTGCAAAATTTATGAAAAACATTATCTTTTTCACTTTAATAATCATATAAAGTAACAATTTTGGACTTCTGAATTTCTAATACGGATCTTTTATTTACGCCTATGTGGGCACACAACATCGTCGTATTAGTGTTACCTCGCATCAAACGACACAAAATCATAATAAATCATCAAAAATGTCGTAATATCAACATATGCACCAATTTAAATTTACTGACATTTCCGTTAGCTAAGTAAATAACACACGCAATATGGTTTGGCGTTTAATTAGATTTTTCTGGCGTTGACGGGTCACCAACAATGTTGGTCATTTCACGTGATATTCTCAGTACCCTTTACCACTTTTCTACTTGCTGACTTGAAGGTACCTCACATCGGAACCCGGTCGTATCTCTTCATTGACGAGAGCTGTTTGTATCACCCTTTCCCAAGAATAATAACGCTCTACACCACTCAGAGCTGCCTCCCTTGCCTTATCTCGCTGGCTGTACACAGAATATTATTTTTCAAGATATCTGTTCAACTCGCCGACTGTACAAGTCAATAATTTTCAACTTAATCTCTTGCAGATCATGCATCTTCCTTCACTTACCATTTCCGCTGAACGAAACATACACAGACGGAAAAAAAAATCCCAACACCAAGAAAGACTTGTGTTAGATAAACGAAATTTGGTAGGCGTGTTTATACATCTGAAAGATGACATCGATTCAAATTTCGCGCTTCGCGCATAAGTGTGGCGCTAGTAGCGCTACTCAGAGCTTGCAAATCAGGTTTGCTTTAAATATGCGCTGTAAAGTTTGTGAACGTTATTTACCGCTGAGATTTGACATAGTGAGTTGATGTTAGCCAAGAATGCCTTTAAGAAGACGAAGAAGCCATTATCAACAGCTCACCGAGTTTGAACGAGGTCGTGTAATAGGGCTACGAGAAGGTGGATTTTCTTTTCGCGATATTGCAGAAAGACTTGGCCGGAATGTATCCACTGTGCATGATTGTTGGGTGCAGTGGTCAAGGGATGGTACTGCCTCAAGACGACCGGGTTCCGGGAGGCCACGTGGCACTACTGAGAGGGAAGACCGCCGTATTCGGCGTACAGCTGTGGCGCATCGTACTGCGTCTGCGGCAGAAATTCGAGCTGCAGTTGGTACCACAGTGACACAACGAACTGTTAGAAATCGGTTACTTCAAGGACAGCTCCGAGCCAGGCGCCCTGTAGCGTGCATTCCACTGACTACAAGCCATCGCCGTTTGCGACTCCAGTGGTGTCAAGCCAGAGCTCATTGGAGGACGGAGTGGAGATCTGTTGTGTTTTCTGATGAAAGCAGGTTCTGCCTTGGTGCCAGTGATGGCCGAGTGTTGGTCAGAAGGAGGCCAGGGGAACGCCTGCAACCAAACTGTCTGCGGCCTAGACACACTGGACCTACACCTGGAGTCATGGTCTGGGGAGCAATTTCCTATGACAGCAGGAGCACTCTTGTGGTTATACCAAACACACTGACTGCAAATTTGTACGTCAGTCTGGTAATTCAACCTGTAGTGCTGCCATTCATGAACAGCATTCAAGGGGGAGTTTTTCAACAGGATAACGCTCGCCCTCATACCGCTGTTGTCTCGCAACGTGCTCTACAGAGTGTCGACATGTTACCTTGGCCTGCGAGATCACCAGATCTGTCTCCAATTGAACACGTATGGGATATCATTGGACGACAACTCCAGCATCATCCACAGCCAGCACTGACCGTCCCAGTATTGACAGCACAAGTACAACAAGCATGGAACTCCATACCACAAAGTGACATTCGAAACCTGTATGACACAATGCATTCACGTTTGCAGGCTTGCATTCAAAATTCTGGAGGTTACACCGGCTATTAATTTAACAGTATTTCACATTTGAAATGCATTTTCTTGAGCTTAAATTAACCTGTGATCTTGAAAATTTAATCAATTAAACATGTTAACTTGACAAATGCATTGTCCAAATTTCATTACTCTACAATAATTTTTTCTTGGTGTTGGGATTTTTTTTTCCGTCTGTGTATTTCTCCAACCAATTGTGAAAAATCTACTGTTTCCAGGGTATTCTTACTGGCTGCACTCGTTGGTGAATTTTCCCACCCCAAGCGAGGCAGACTTGGCCCACTTGACGCTTGGTTTCGCGGTCTCTTGGAGTGGACTCCTCGCGCATTTAATCCTGCTTCACATTTACCACCATGTAGCGTTCCAGCAGATAACGTGTCAGACACGGAATAGACATAAGTTTTCACATCTATACAGCAATACACTCACAGACGCCATCAGACAAACTAGTAAGTGCACCCGCGTATGTACTTCTCAATATTTCGAATTTTTTTTCAATAGAATCACTAGCCGTGATATCAGTTTTATTAGAAGAAGAAGAATAGGTTTATGTAGAAGAACAACAGAGAAAAATATTAAAAATGTTTGCTGTGCATCCCATGAATGAAAAAAAAAGCAAATTCTGCAGATTATACAAGGAGCTCGTAAACGATGAGGACAGATATTTTAGGATGAGTAAATATGAGTTCGAAACTATTGGAGCCAGAATTACACCAGCGATAACTAAAAGAGATACGAAGTTCAAGGAATCTTTATCACCAAATGAAAAAGTAGCCTTTGTTTAAACTAAGTTTTTTTTCTAATATTAAAACTTACCGTAACGTTAGAATTGTTTAACTTTGGTACAAAATTTGGTTTGGGTACTCTTTCCAACATAACAAAATTAGATTCATTTTGAGGCATATGTCGGAATATAGTCTAAATGTTTTTGATGTCTAATTCTCGGACTCCACTTTCTTGAATACTGATGAATGCTTGTAGTCCTTATTCATTATTAATAGGCGCTTGTTGGATTCAAGTGATACTGATGATGGTGTTTGTGGTGATGGTGTGCTATGAAAATCATTTAGTGATTCTGACCCTTGCGATTCATACCATGCTGGCGAACTAACATAGTTATAGTACGGACTCGAATCTCTTTACGTTTACTATTATATTGTGCACGCAGCTCTGTGGTGTAGTGTAGCAACATGTCTGTCGTGCAAATTGCCGTCTACTCACGCTAAAACTCGCTCGGTTAGGGAGCGTGCATAAACCACGTAGCTCCATTTTGGCCTCCTGTGAACCCCCCCCCCCCATCCCCCTCACGTAGCCCTACGTGATTTTGCCTCTACCCCCACTCCCCACGTAGCTTTTTCCCTATTGATTCCAGAAGACATTTTGTATTGTTTTCTCTCATCAGACTATTGTAAATTACATACAGAGATAATTAACTAAGGGAATTAAATATTCACATGCTGTTGTGTGTTCTGTTCCTCATTTTAACTGTGAAAAATGTTATGAAAGGAAAGCTACGTGGCCTGGCTCGAAACCCCCCTTCCCCCCCACGGAGCCTTCCAGCCAACCCCTCCCCCCCAGACCGAGCCACGTAGTTTGTTCACGCTCCCTTACTCCTGTGATCGGTCCTCTCTACCCCGGCGAGCGGTGACCGCTGGAACATCCCCGAGGTCGGTGGTCAAACGAAAGCTCGGCTGCCAAACGAAGTCTCGGCGGACAAACGAAATCCTCAACTGAATCGTGTAACAAGGATGGCACATCAGAGAAATTGTACAAGATTGTACAGCAGGGGATTCTCGAATCTACAGTATATCAGTGTGTAAGACTTGCCTGAAGAGGGGTTATCGCATACATCGTGTCTGGTACCTTTACAGATTTTGTTTAGCAGTCGCCAATCCCTCGTAATTACTTCAAGGGATAAAGGTGTGTTCTCAAAAACTCTAGACTTCCTCATAAATTCAAAATTATATATTTTGCAAAAGCTCATACATAAACTCGGTACCAGCGAAGGGCCTAATAGAAAAGCTTCAAACTTCTATCCGAAATAAATGATTACAAGTTAAACCATCCTCGTACAGTAAGTAACTTCCTCCTAGATATGAAAGTTAAAAGTTCATCTCGAAGGAAGAGTGAGACCGCACCACTGTTGCGTCACTACTAAAATTTTCTCCTACATCTCCGCGACGACCAACACATCGTCCTCTCAGTTCAACTTCTGTCGGAATACTGCTGCTCCCGTGGCCAGCGTGGCCTCCTTATATTCACATTGTGCCAGCTGACTCAGCATACGCATGATTTGACAAAGGGAAACCTTATTTTTATTCTAATCATTCTGAAATTTTGATATGTTGTGAAGCACATTTTAAATGTCAATTTCTGTTGTCAGAGTCTTTTTCCTAGGTGTTGTGGTTATCGAGCTAAAGTTGTAAAAGCTTTAAATGTGTCATCATTTCTACAATTCTCCAATCTGTGAAATGATACTGCTATCAAAATATTCTATAAAAATTTCCTCAACTTTTGACATATAATATGGCTGGATCCAAAATGTATTTGGTACTGAAAATCTACTCTAACTATAATTGAAAAGTCAGCTAAAATTTATCTCCAAATATATATGTGTTACCGATCTGTAATATATTTCAAACTTTGCTAAATTTAATTCTCTATCTGATGGTAATATTATTTCCCCGTTATCTATTTCCCTTTAATGCTAATTCTTTGTTACTATACTGACGCTTGGCAGCCGCCATTACTCTTAAACTTTCATTTCCCTTTTACAGCTTAAATATTGTCGGAATCTTTAAGAAAATTCAGTATTCAGTGAAAATTTCTCTTTAATGTTAATGTGGTTTCCAAGCCCTCAACCCGCTTGTCCGCAGAAATGCTGAATTGCAAAGTCAGAGAAATCTCTTATTTTATCTTAAAAAAAAAAAAAAAACATAGTTACTGACTATCTTTTCATATGTCACGTATTATTTTACGCCGAACATTTTGAACTACGAAAATTAAGTGAAAACAGTTTTTTTGTGCAATATTTTGCGTGTGCTTGCGAGATAACCAAGTTCACGATATCTCCTTAACACAATTTTCTAAAATGTAAGTGTTAGTTAGACCTAATTGAATTGTCATCTCGTTTTACACCTCTGACTATTAATGTGACCAAAAGGCTTCTAAAATTTTTTAATATTCTTTGTAGTACTTCCGAAAACTTATAAAATAGCTTAAACTCTCCTTAATAACATGTTTTCTGACTCTCAAACTACTGGTGTAAAATGCTTCTAAATCGTTTTGCTGTTGGTTTTAAGTGTTTTAAGGACCCTTTAAATTGTTTTTGAAGGTATACTGACATAAGTAAGGTTATGTGACAAGTAACTACTACCAACATTTTGTGTCAGTTCTATCAATTGAATCGTTGTAGACGTGAAGTGTAATGTGTATGTGTTTGATAAAAATGTGCAACGGAAGTATTAAAAACCATGAGATCAGTGCAACGAAAATCATAACATAAATAAGTTAGCTATAGTTACTGACACATAGCCTATAAAGTACATCATGAATTCACATTTAGTGCATTATAATTTATACGGAAGCTTCAATTATATGTGACGTCTTGTAAGGAAATGTACCTGTTAATGCAAAACATTGAACTCACTTTAATGACATTACTAATATCACTTTCATAAGCGATTGTAAATAACCGAAAGATCATTCATACTATAACGTGACGCGCTGTCGCCACATTCTAATGTGCATTTTTTATTATATAAATCATAATGTTAGAGTAATTTACATAAATTTTGGGCGACCACCTAAATAGTTTTTTTTTTGTTGTAATTTCCTAAAGTACGCAAGATTCCAAGTGAGGACTGTAATGCAATGGTGAAGATTCAGTGTATCTAGTTGCAACGAATATTAAAGAATTATTGAGCTGTGTAGGCTTGAAGCTAATCGTGGCCTTCCCGAACAACGACAGGAAGTCGCGGATAAAGGGTTTTGCCAGACGACACACATTCTGCTCCCTGGGGATGGGAGGTCAACAAGGCCGCTCACCTGGAGGGAAATGCCTCCCGCTTGAGCACAGGGTCATCCCCGAAATTAGCCGAATATGTCTGACCTCTGTGATATACGCGGGGCAAATAAAATATCAGGGATATCACGTGACACTAGGCAAATCTTGAAGATCCAATCCAAATGAGCATATAACTTAAAATCCTGGGAATTTTCTGTTAAATGTGATCTTCGAGACTGCAAGAGGCGGAGCCAGAAATTTCCTCGGAGATCTAAGAGCGACGAGCTTCATTCTAGGCTAGTCTAGTCTGAAAGTTGCTAACTGCTGCAGTTCAACTCCTGGTGTCGGAAATCTGACGCTGCCGGCTTGCTGTAGTAGCTTCCGCACGGTGACACAGTCAGTAATGCGATGATGCGCATTACCACTATGGGCGTGCCTGTAGCCGCCTTGTGAGACAGTCTCACATACCGTGGGTCATCTCCGAACACCGCAGACATCAGACGCAGAACTACAATGGTAAATTATTACGACCAAGCCATCTGATTGTGCATTCCGTGAAACTGAACCCTTAAGTGTCCATGTACTAACTTTGTAACTAAAAACCCCTGAGCTAGCGACGTAATTTTTCAGAACTAGTTATTTTCGAATGGCATATTGTTCATTCGTTGCGCCCAAGATTTTTTTGAAATGTAAAGTCACAGTATTATGATACCTATGTCTGAGATCGTCATAACTTGTATTGTACATTGTTTCCAAATATCATTATTTCTTAAATATTAATTCTGAGATAGATTTAAAAGTAAATACACAATTGTTTGCTTGCTCATGACGGCTAATTGTACCTCTGAGCGTTGATGATTTTGTCAATTTGTGTTAATGTTAACAGTAAATTCGCTCAGACTTGTAATCGCCAAAGATAAGAAAATAAATGTCATATTGTGACAGTTTTCTTATATTCCAACTAACATCGTGATTCTTGCGGAATCCATATTTTCACTCCTTAATAAAACAAAATTAAAATCGCTATTTATTTATATTAATAATTAATTTATAAATATTAACCATGACCACCAAGGCCCCTACTACAATATGTTAAGGAGAAAGATGGTTCCACTTTTTATGGAACACCGGAACACCGTAATATCCCCCCAGAAATAGTGAAATGTGGTGCAATTAACCGATTTTTACATTTTCATTAACATAGTCGTGCCCGGCTTTCATGCATCCGATTTTTTTCCAAAGTAGCGTGTACAATCTTATAGAATGATACAACAGCACATAAAAAATAACAAGCAGAAGACATATACTCTTTAATTTAGCAGTTATTTCATCCTTTTAAGACTGCGAGGCAGTTCGTGGCTGTTTCGATTGAACGGAGCGAGTACCATCCCCACGCAGCACTTGAATAACAGACCGAGCCTACTGTCAGGCTCGAGCTTACGCCCAGGCTCGGTCCTCTGTACTGTATTTCCGCCATTTGGCCGGCAGAGGTCACGCTGGCAGCGACAAACCGAGCGAGCCTAGACAGCTTTTTCACGACTCTACTGCAGTAACATTATTAATAATTTGGTTATTAAATATTAATAGTCGAACAATACGTAATTAACTTTAAGTAGTTTACCTCCATTTTCATAACTGTGTTTCCTTAACAATTCAAACCTTGCTATGAGAATTATTACGTTTTAATGGTACCATCTAATATGTCCAAGATGTTAATAATGTCAACTTACGTAAAATAAATTAGGCTCACATAAGTTAGGGGTCCGCAGCATTATTTTTGTCAATTTGCTGGTTCGCGGGTTGAAAAAGATTTTGTAAAGCTTGAATAGAGTGTTGTTTATGCCGAGAATGAGAGGTGAAAGAAGGAAAAGGGTGCATGGCGGTACCCGCCCATCCAGGTCTACTATTCCGAAAGACAATATAGTCTCCATCCGACGGACGAATCATCAACAACAGTGTCGTATGCCCTCACTGCATACGAACTGAGGAGAGGTCTGGATTTAACTCACCATCACCTCTCCTACCCTGCCGAGTCCTTATGATGAAAATTTCTTCCCACAACAGAGCCAGTGCCGGACACCATCACGGCGCCGCATCCAACTTAGCCAACCGGGTGGCCAAGGTTCTATACTGAGCTATCAATTTTCAGAATGGAATGCGACAGATGTTGGCGACATAACAGAGAAAGTGGTGCCAGCTTAAGTAACTGTTAGTTTTAAGGTTTCAGATCCTCTGTTAGCTGAATCCATACATGTTTAACAGCGCCACGGGCAGATACTTCCAACTAATACGTCCAAGAGTTGAAGCACTATGCTCGGTCTGCTATTTAGGGGACGCGAAGAGGCTTTTTTTACACAGAAGGAAAAAAAACCCTTATTAACCGAATGGACCGAAGATGTATTAATATAGAACGGCCACTGTTAGATGACACCCCCGTTTATGATTCTGAATCCGAAGCGAAAGTAGCCTTTTTCCCGTCACTAATCTATCGTTCAGGAAATAAGCTTAAAACTTCAAATTTGCAAATAATGTGTATGATCCAAGCCGAAAATCGTACTTAAAATTTTGTAAAACTATATTTTTGATTGGGGGAGGGAGATGGAGTTATGAAAATAAAAAAAGGTCTCATTTTTTTTCCTTAACGAGATTGTTTAGTGCTCATCAAATATAGGATTAGGATACTTTATCAATTTTTTTTTCAAAAATAAAGATGTGAGTGGCAGTCAAAGTTACTAATTTTAAACCATTTCTATGACTAGGTTTGTCTAAAAAATGATATTACCAACGAGCTTGCAATTTGTTTCCAATATCTACTATAGCCTGTATTTTAACAAAAAATATTTCGATGGTTTTGAAGGGAACAAGCACGGTACTTTCTCTGGAGAACAGAGTAAAAATGTTATCCGTCTGTGTGGAATTGACGATTTTGTAATATATATATATATATATACAAAACCAAGTTCCTTGTTTCTGTATAAGCTAGTCTGACTTTATCCTTAAATTATAATTAATCACAACTGTAGCGACACTTAATCAGGTCCTCTCAAAATACTGCAATGAGCACACGGCAGTAAGATTGTTTGTTCTATGTGTAACACTGATGTCGTAAAATATATATTTACCAGTGTTTCAATATGCTTATCAAGGAAATTACTTTGTACTGGTCGTTTATAGTTAATTGCAACAGTAGTTTTTCCGTTCAGGTGTCCATAATCCACATCACCAACCATCTTAATGGTTGTTTACGATCTCTTTTAAATGTTTGATAACATTGTACACTGATAATAATATCCAGTCAACTTTTTCTCACCCTGATAACAGATGATACATTACGCTGTGTAACATCTATTTTTCGACCAATTTAGTGCCTCTTCTTTGAGGTAATCTAGTATAATACAATATTTTCCACTTCATTTCGCTGAGAAATGAAATGGGCTGGAACAGCCTTGGGATCAAATTTCGTTAATTACCAGCCAGACTGACAAGTGTTATAGGCAATTACATTAAGCCTGCACTTTAATATCACCAGGTAGGGGCATACAAACAGCATTTGCATTCACCTCTTATAGCGTTAGAGGAAAACAGTTATTTTTCTCTTGTACAATACTGAGATTTTGAAAATCTCCCTGACTGGATTGCGTGGTTTTCACACATTCAACGATATTTGGGTTGATTCGAACCTGTTAAAGTAGTTTGCTCATAAACGCATATGGCTGATTTACAAGTGAATTAGCCTGCATTAAAAATATAACCAGTTTGTGTGAAAGACTAAAGAAATATTGAGGAGAGTAAAGAGTGAAAAGTAAAATTTTAATTCAAATAACCTGAGTGAAATTACTTATGATAAGAAATACGTGATACTTTCACATTATAAATGCAAAAATCAAATTTAACCGAATACGAATAAGGGGGCGTGCATAAACCACGTAGCTCCATTTTGGGCCTCATGTGAACCCCCCCCCCTCCCCCCCACGTAGCCCTACGTGGTTTTTGCCTCTACCCCCCTTCCCCCCATGTAGCACGTAGCTTTTTCCATTTTGATTCCAGAAGACATTTTGTACTGTTTTCTCTTGTCAGACTATTGTAAATTACATACGGAGATAATTAACTGAGGGAAATAAATATTCACATGCTGTTGTGGGTTCTGTTCCTCATTTTAAGTGTGAAAAATGTTATGAAAGGAAAGCTACGTGGCCTGGCCCGGAACCCCCCCTCCCCCCACGTAGCCCAGCGTAGCCTTTCAGCCAACCCCCCCCCCCTGGACCGAGCCACGTAGTTTGTGCACGGTCCCTAAGTGCACTTTAACTTTGTGAAGATTCGGCAATTGTGAACAGTGTAAAAATGGCAAGTATTTGAATACGTATAAGATCACTAGATTACACTGGTTGAAATGGCGGAATCATACCAAAAGTACCCGACTTTTGAGCAACGACAAGTTACTTCTTTTTTACACCTCGTCGACGTCGAGGATTTTAGAGGCGGGAAAGGAATTCGGTCATGGCCTTTTAAAGTAACCATCGCACCAATAGCCTGGAGTGATTTGGGGAAACCATGGAAAATCTGGATGGCCGGATGGGGATTCGAACCCACGTCCTCCTGAATGAGAGGACAGAACGTTACTGCTCACACTCCACGCTCGGTACCGAGTTACTATCTTCGGACAGTTAGCCGTAGGATTGCGGTTTTGGCCAAATTTCTTTCTTTCTAGAAGGGTAATTAAACCACTAATAGCTCCAATGTCGTGATATTGTCGGCAACGTCCACTTCTCCAGCCTTGATAGCGCGTTGCGTTGCTAAGTTCAAACACACCTGAAGGGAGCCTTCCTATCCGTGAGTATACACGGTCTCTATCAACGTGATTATCTCTATGAACTCAGCTGGAAGTCTTGTCATGAAAGCAACGGAAAGGGCTTGACTGTTTATTGCTCAGCTCCTATTAGCGATAACTGTGTAATAGGTACGGTTGACAGCCTAAGTAAATATACTTAACAGCTTAAACACACCACGGTCACATCCACTCTCAGTGCCGTCGATAGGTTTTATGTACTCAGTAAGATAGACATTTTTTTATTCTGTACGTCGACAGTGAATTGCTGCACGTACTCAAACTAATTAAGTTTACTGGTGAATTACAATATATGAAACCAATAAGTACCCTTCTAGGGGAGCTTGCATAAACCACGTAGCTCAATTTTGGCATCCTGTGAACCCCCCCCCCCATCCCCCCACGTAGCCCGACGTGGCATTTGTCTCTACCCCCCCTCCCCCCCCCCCCCCCCCACGTAGCACGTGGCTTTTACCCATATTGATTCCAGAAGACATTTTGTACTGTTTTCTCTTGTCAGACTATCGTAAATTACAAACGGGGATAATTAAATTGCGGAAATAAATATTTACATGCTTCTGTGTGTTCTGTATCTCATTTTAACTGTGACAAATAATATGAAATAAAAGCAACGTGACCTGGCTGTTTTCGATAGTCAGCAATTGACGGGAGCGACAGTGAAACTTAGCAGAAATGCAGGTAATCCATCTTGAACCCGTGTTGAATGAACAATGGTAGGAATTCTGAAGGTAGAGGTTAACGCTCTGAAAACGAGACTTCAAAAGCTGTTATTTGAAGCACCTCTAAGGCTAGAAAGTTTGCTTTCGACAGTGAAGTACTGAGACTCCGGTAAGGCAAAGCGCGACTTCCAAAATAACGCATCAGTTCGCAGAAGAAAAGAATTCACGTAGATGATGTGGTCAATAAGAACTGTAGATTTCTTTAACCATTTTATCAGTATGCTACGATTTGCTGATGACATTGTCTTGTTAGCAGAGAGGGTTGAGGATATTGAGAAGTTACTTAATGGCATCAACAAAATACTGAATGAAGATTTTGGACTGAATATAAATCAAAACAAGACAAAAGTGATGAAATGTAGCAGAAATGATACCAATACTAGTAGATTAAATATAAAAATAGGATCGGATGCAATAGAAGTAAGTGAATTCTGTTACTTGTGAAGTAAAATTACAACTGATGGCCGAAGCAGGAATGATGTTAAAAGCAGAATAGCACTAGCAAAAAGAGCCTCCATGAAAAAGAGAAACCTTTTAGTTTCAAATATTGATCCAGGAATTAGAAAGAACTTTTTAAAACTCTTTGTGTGGAGCACAGCACTTTATGGTAGCGAAACATGGACTTTAGGAATACCGGAAATGAAGAACAATGAAGCATTTGAAGTGCGGTGCTACAGAAGAATGCTGAAAATTAAGTGGACAGACAAAGTAAGAAATGAAAGAGTTTTGGAAATGATGGGTGAGAAAAGAAGTTTGTGGAAGAAGCTTACGGAAAGAAGAGACAGGCTGGTAGGTCATATTTTGAGACATGCCGGATTGGTTAATTTGTTAGTGGAGGGAACAGTCGAAGGTAAGAACTGTAGAGGTAGACAGAGATTAGAATATATGAAACAGATAATTGAGGACGTGGTCTGTAAGGGGTATGTAGAAATGTACAGGTTAGCACAGGATAGGAAAGGATGGAGGATTGCATCAAACCAGTCGAAAGACTGACGACAGCAAAAAAACATTTTAATTATGACCTAATGTTTAACTTTCTGTCGTTCCATGGCCAATTAAACAGGCAACTGGAGGATGCGGGACCACAAGCACCGAATGTAGAAGATTACGAGCTCTCTTGGGAGGTTGGCGAGGCAATTGGTTACTCTGCTCTGTTCTCGAGGCATTAGATTCAGTGGAGTCGCGTTTGTTGCTAATTCCGGCTGTTGCTAAGTTGGTAAGTGAAGGTCACATACTGGCTAAACGTGATATCATAGCATGTTCCGACACTGTACATTGAATGTTCAGATTAACAGTACGAATAGCCGTAGGTCCGACGCCACCGATCAACAGACGAGTGGGATTAGGTATGCAGGTGTCATCTCTGGTCTCATTCCCGTGATCACGACCAATTTTTCGGCAGGTCTACAGACAACAACGGAAACAAGCCAATGTAACGACACTTCAATCATCGGCACCTATACTCAAGACATCGAAAATTTGCCGAAATTTTTTTAAGTAGATGGCGTGTAATTACAAGACTCTAAATAACTATTCTTTTCAAGAAGCTGGGAATGTTTTGTTTTTATCGTCATATTGTTTTCGGGAGAGTGCCAGTAATAATACCCGTACGGCTATCCGTGGTTTTCCAAAATCAATCCAGGCGAATGCTGGAATGGCCGAATTCCTCCCCGGTCATTGCCCCAGTCCTTTTCCGCCTCTAATGGCTTCGACGTCGACAAGGCATTAAACCGTAAAAAAACAACATGTGCAAGTTTTCCGAACCAAATGAATTAAATAATTCTCGAAAAGGAATCTGGATTACAAAAAGAGTAATAAAAAAAATCTTTCATCGGGGCAATGCACTTGCTCACTAAGGTGATTTTGGTAATGGAGATGCTGAAGAATAATCGGAAAATAGAGACCGGAAGTACGAACTGTTGGAGCATCCACCCCATTCACCAAATTTGGCCCCATTTGACTTCCACTTATTTCCAATTTCAAATTCAAGAGGTGAGAGGCACCTTAGATGGGTATTTTTCACGTCCTCCAAGAGTGCTCTTCAGGAATGTGATCCATTCGTTGGAGAAACTTCACACAAATCACATTGAACTAAAGGGCAACTACGTAGAAAAATAAACGCATTTTTTAACTAAAAAAACGCTTACGCCGATATGCAGAGAAATTTTTACCTTGCCCACGTAGCTTCGGCGTCATTTGTACTTTGTGCAGAACTTTGCAGTTATGTATCGTTTATACACTGTCAAACAGTTTTTTTTAGGAAATATATGTTTCTAACAACAAATCTGGTAGACTGAAAATGTGCATACTGGGCAAAGAATAAGCTGAAGAATAATTGCATTACTAAAGAAACCTTCGACAGGAAAAAAAGAAAAAACCATGTGACCCTCAGATGAAGGATTATGGCAAACACTGGTCAAATGTTTCGTTAGAAGCTCTATAAGATGCAGAAACAGACTATGAGTAAAGGGAAGAGTAGTTCTTGAGATGCACTTATGGCTGAGGACAGTAAATTCAGTTGGAT
>CM061919.1:240413582-240448304 GCA_031002005.1 Vandiemenella viatica
AAATATAGCCACCCTAAGTTTGCACAGCGACTTTCTGACAACCTGGCTCCTGGGCCTCATCATGTCTGTACTACCTCTGAACCCTACCATCAACTTATTGTGACTCTTTTGACCGTGCAACCTTTTTTACAGTCATCTAGGGCCCACCATTATGTTCATGAGCCCATGACGTGCACTACAGCCAACAGCATTTTGTTAGCAGAGGCACTCACATGGGTCTGTTGATAATAGTGCTTGATCACACTTTGGCGGAGAGACTTAAGGAACATATCTGCCACTACAAACAAAACAACAGTGACAAATCCACTGAGTTCACCACGCGATTAAAACCAATCTTGAAATAAAATTTGAAGACATCAGGCTGCTGTGGATAGAAGATCAGTGGTTGCCTTGACAATTGAAGAAGCCAGCATAAATTTGAAACAATATCAGCAACTTCAATGAAGGCATTGGTCTGTTGCTCTACGGTGCTAGGCAATTGTTTCTATGTCAACATAAACAGTATCTCTGACAAAGGCTGTAGAATGGCGACCAAAAGGTTAAACTGTCAAATAAATAATGCAGCATTCCCACAAAATCCAGTTATAACTAACAGAGACTGCCTCAGAATTGACTATTATTGTAGTTGTTTAACTAATAGTTATGTTATATAAGATGTTTTCACTTTGTTTTTACTTTACAACTGGGCCGAATTAACTGTGTGCCTACCTTGTTAGATTGCCTCCACTTCAACCTTTATACTGTTCTTCGTTGCCATTCCTCTATCAGGCTTTTTTACTTAAGGTCCATCCACCATTCGCTTGTTCTTCTGAGAAGTCTGGTGCCTGTTATTTTGTTGCTGAGGGTTATCTTTCTTCATTTGCCATAATTCAAATCAAATGTCCTACCCATTGAAGTGGCCATAATTTCATAGTAAGCAACACTAATTATTAATATTAACAAGTAAGTTCTAGATATTTGATTGACAATTAGGATGGGCAGTTCTCTTGAAACTCTCATCAATCTGACATTCTGAAAATGTGAGAAAAATTTATTGACATGATAACAGCGCAATGACTCTAAATAATCACAGACATATGTTGGCAAGAAAGAAATTATATACTTAACGTAATTGACATGAAACTCTCCTAGAGGACTTTCATTTCCTGATACTTAAGCTAGAAATCTTTTATTAGCTGGATGGACACTTGCAAGTCTTCTAGAATAACTATCAGTATTGCTCAGAAAGCTTTGAGTGGAGTTTTTTTGTTACAGATAGGAATCAGCAACTAGAGAAACAGATGAACCAGAAAAAATGCCTTCTTGAAGAATTAAGACTATATCATCTCAGTTTCAGAGTGATAATGGGATTTTTTGAACATGCTGTCTTATACACTAAAATAACTGGAATGATATGTTGTGCAATTTGAAAGTAGATGTCGAGGAAAATTGGCATATGCTTCATTGCAATTTAATGAATTATATTATAATGAATTTGTATAACATGACACTATCTGCAGACTATAGCAATGGAGTGTTGCCTCAGATATTGGCATATTGGTTCCCAAACTATTTCTATTACTTTCTTTCTGAGGTAATAATGCAGTTTTAAGAACAGTGTTTCTTTCAGTCACTGTGTTCCATTACAGTGATTACAAACAAAGTGACTATAATTAAATTTGGACATAAATATTCAGATCTCTCAGATGTCAGTTACATTCTGTCCCGTTACTGTACTGATATCTGTGAGGACATTAAAGAAAGTAACTCCTAGCTTTATGGCAGTCATGATTTCTCTCCTGTACTTGGCCATCAGTATTAATTCTTAACACAAACCTGAAAATCAAACTTGAGGCATTTTTACTTTCAACAAAAATTGCTTGTTTTCCAGAAGCCATTTCCACTCTGGCTGAATGCAGATGTAGTGGCAGGCCCGGTAAATGCAGGATTTCCTCCTGTGGAAGCCACACAGTTCCTGTCTGTGTGCTCGACACGCTTCCCATCTGCTGGAGTCTCCGCAGGGTGGACCACCACTGCGGCACCAGATGCTGAATCCTGCTACACTGCTGAACAGCTGGCGGCCATGGTGAATGTGCTGAAAAATTCAGGTCTAGGGTCTTCCACTGCAGTCACTTTGGCTGCACGAGCCATCTACGCTGGCCGCTGCCCTGATAAGCTGGTATCACTGCTTGGCAGGGATCTATCTCATGCCACTATAACACTGTGGAATGCAGAAGGGGACGCTGTAACACAACTGGTTTGCGGCATCTCCTACAGCAGGTAAGAAAGCCATTGATGATGAGCCAGAAATTCTGTTTTTAATTATTGCCATAAAAAGGTTTGTTATTCACTCTCAGAAAACCCTTTATTAAAATTACTGGCATGCTCTATCAGCCCATCTTTTAGTCTCAGGTCATTACAACACCATGATGGTGTCACACTCCTACAATGGGTTTAATTGGTTTGAGCCCAAATGGTGGAAGAAATTTGCATCAGTGGGACTTAGCTGGAAGGATAGGAGAGGTGGTGGTGCATAATTCGTGTTCACCTGGATGAGTACCATATCATCTTGGTTAAATATCAACTCTCTGCATGTTTCATATGAAGTGAAGGCACATAATGTTATTGGTGGTGATTGATCAATTAGTAGGGTTATTGAACTTTGGCCCTGTTAGTGTTTTCCAAAGGAGTAGCTCTGAACATACTGGCCCTCTGCTTTCTTCCATTGTCATATTAACACAACTCAAAAAAACAACACATTACTTGTAACAACACACTAATTGCAACAACAATCATCACAAGTCATTAACACATATACTACAGAGTCCGGCAATAAAACCTCCCTCATTTTAATGTGTTGTCACATAAAAACTAAATATGATAGAGAATAATTACTTTTATTTATGAAAAATAAATACTTTGCCATTTTAATTATTTGGTTTTAAAAATTATATCTGCCCTCCATTGTTGACACATTGACAAAGTCTGTCCAGAAAGTTCTCCAAACATTTTTGCATCATTTCTGGAATGGCTGCCAATTCTTGGGTAATGGCCTCTTTAAGTGATAGCAGTGTTGTGGGACGATGTTTGTACACTATAGGCTTTAAGTGTCCCCAAAGATTGGTGAATGTTGCATAGACACACTCACATGCGCCAAATTTTCTGGCGTTGTTGCAGTCCGAGGACGGCCTGTAGGTTTTTTTTTTAGTGCTGACCTTGTCTTTGTAAAGTTTGACATTCACAGTTGAATAATTTTTCTATCGGGACACGATCATGTAGGCCAAGTTCGAATCGTCTCTGAAAATCTGAGAACAACTGTTACGAATAAATTCGTCCACAACAAACGCACGATGCTCACCAAGCCATGACATGGCGCACATTGAAAATGGCAGGTACACCTCTTTAAAACAAAACTCACTCCACATCAGTATCCTCACTACAACTCGCACGCCGGCTACGTGAAATGTGGGAGGTTTTATTGCCGGACCCTGTATAAGCCCAAAATCACAGTTTCTGTCTCACAAATTATGCAGCTCAAGAACAAATTGTACACTTAGCATGCAGAACACAGGTTACATATTTCAGTGACTGGTGAAGTAGTCCCCTCATTCCACTAGCTTCTTCTTATGGCTTTATGCCTCATCAAGGTCATTAGAGATGGAAAAAGACTGGGCACAAGGAATGGGATGGGATTCGGCCATGGCCTTTTGAAGGAAGCATCCTGGCATTCATATGGAGTGATTTGGGTAAATTATAGAAAACCCAATTCTGGATGCCTGGACAGGGATTCAAACCTACGTCCTCCTGCGTGTGAGGACCACTCACCCACCATGCTTGGTCATTCCACTAGTGATAGATTCTGCAACAGGCTGTTTGGTAAACAGTTGACATATCCAAATACTAAAAGATATCGAAACATGGATAGATTGATACACATTGTGCGTTGAAATTTTTGGAACTAGTTAACTTCAAGCCACCAACATGACTATGAAATATATATTTGGTAGTACTGTTATAATAACATGTAGCCCCAAATATTTCCTAGTGATACTTTATACCAATTTGTAGATTCAATTAAAATGGCTGAATGTGAAGGTGTGAGATGGTTAGGTGGGCAGGACATTCCAGATTATATATATATAGTGATTCATTGGATCATAATGACTGGCCAGTTTTCAGTTGGGCTCCAAGACATTTGTTTAACATTCCACCGAAGAATCCCTTATTTTTCAACTGAGAGGTAATGTTTCTTCAATCTTGAGAAATCCATTATGAAGTACAAGAAAGAGGAGCACATTATTCTGACTTCCAGAAAAAAAGGTTTTTTGTGTAAATTGTCTATATACCAAAGAATAGGCCTTGCATAAATTTTATGTACATGGGCATAGAAATAGTATTTCTGTTGAGTTTCCATTGATACTGAAAATAAAGCCATGTTCGTTTCACATAGTTTATTATAAATTGAACATACTGATACACTTTATACGTTAGCACACATACATCTATACAGA
Source organism: Vandiemenella viatica (assembly GCA_031002005.1). Classification (NCBI taxonomy): domain Eukaryota; kingdom Metazoa; phylum Arthropoda; class Insecta; order Orthoptera; family Morabidae; genus Vandiemenella; species Vandiemenella viatica. The sequence continues at coordinate 240,418,073 of CM061919.1, forward strand.
CGGACGAACAGGAAACAACTGACCAGTACAGCATGTAGGTACAAAGATCTCAGAACACTCAAAGATAACACACACATATGTATCGATATCATTTAACATGTTTTGACCAACTCAACACCCCCACTTCGAAACATTTGAATGATTTCCTTAAATAATACCTAAACCCAGACATTTCAGAAAGTCATAATGTTTCTCTTTTTCCAATCCTTTAGTCATGATATCTGCAGGCATATAGCCTTATCATATTTGATTTCCTTTCCCAAACAATTTTTAGCCATTCCTAAATCCTTCACTTCAAACTCTGAACTCAACCTTTTTTTAAAAAAAATTCAGTCTCATTTGAGTCATTAGAAAAAAAATAAAAAAATTGTCAACATACAAGCTACCATAGTAACTAAGCCTTCATCTTTATGTTTTGTGAACAAACAAGGTTCCAAATCAGATTTTTTGTAATCTATACAGCTTAAAACAACATTTACCCTTTGATTCCACACTCTGGATGATTGCTTTAAACCATACATAGCCTTTTTTAACTTTAAAACTTTTCTTTCATCACTACAAAGATTTAAACCTCAGGTTGTTGCAGGAAAATATCCTCTTTAAGAATACCATTTAAAAAAGCAGTCTTAACATCAAGATGGGTAATGTTCAAATCTAGTTCAACAGACAAAGCCATTAAAAGTCTAAGTGTTGAATGTCTTACCACAGGAGAAAAAGATTCACCATAATCAACTCCAGGTTTCTGAGTGAATCCTCTTGCTACTAATCTGGCACAATGTTGCACTTTACCTTCACTGTTGACTTTTTTCTGAACACCCACTCACATGTGAAATAAGGCTAAAGTCAACTTCCATTTTCTTTTTAAATTTTATAAACTGAATCACATTTTTTAATGCAGAATGTTATATTATTTATGATCTTTGGTCATTTTGTATGTAGTCAAGAGTATTTTGTTAAATAGATAGACCAAGCCTGATGGAAGGGTGCTAAAGTTTGGGTCAAGCCTTCAGGAATAGGGAAAAAACATCACTCTTGGCAATAAGTCATAGCTGAATTCTTTTCTGTTCTTTTTCAGTTCTTTCTCAATTATCTCATCATTGATAAGGCTGTAAACCCCAAGGAAAAAAAAGATTGATGCCATTAATAATGCACACTACTCCCAACCAAGATACTAAGGATTGACAGTACCTCAACATAGGCTTAGATATATCTGCCTAAAATGTTTATAACTAGTACCATTTTACATGAAGACATGGCAATATAGTCTTCTTGGTTTTGCATTTAGATGGTGTCATAAAAAGTCAATGTTCTGTCACCTTCATTAGTGATCTGCTGTTTGAGGAATCCAAAATACAATGTTAGTCAGCATGAGGATGGGCTATATAACATCCTCATTGCCACAGCCATCATACACCAGGCAGACTGGGCGTCATTGCTCCGTGTGAGGTCAAGAGACACTGATTTGGGTTGATGGCTGGAAACTCTGCTTCCAGTCATTCCACTGAGAAAGTTGTAATTCTTTTGTAGCCATGGTAATATTGTTTGATCTTTTTACGTTTAAAGACGAAGGGGTCATGGACTGGAATAAGTAATTGGCGAGGGCTGAACAATTTACCTCAAAAAAGAAAAAAATAGTGAAAATTCATGTAAGCACCTTGGGAAATTGACACTGGTGCATAAAATCCCTTACAGTTAATGATATCATTATGAGAAAAAACTTTGTTTATGTCATCTGAGATGTCAATTTTTTTATACAGTTAAGATTTTTAAAATTTCATAACACTGTAATGGATTTCCAATTGATGTATTGTGAAACATTCAGTACATTTGTCTTTTGAAATAGAAAAGTTATCAAATTTAAGATGTTTTCTTCCTCTGGATTTTAGGTGGGAAGGAGCCGTGTTTACCTTGATCTGCCTGATTCAATGAGAAATGAAGTGCTGAATACTACTGCCAAATCTGCAAGCAGCACTCTGAACAGCCTGTTGTTACTCATTTTTTTGTCAGCTGTTGTAACAATGTTCAGAGCTAAGTTGTAGCTTAGTTCTAAATTCAGTATTCTTTTTCTCTGTTTTTATTGGTGTTTTTGGGCTGCAGGCTTGTTTTTGTTGATTTTTTTTTTGTGATACCTGTTAACAGCTATATGTCTTTTTAATGAATGATGGGAGAGGAAAATATGTTCTACTTTAAGAAAATTAACCTTTTATGAGATCTGCTTTGGGAATTTAGGATTCTGCTTCAATATTCTATAAACAGTAGACTAGTTGTCTTTTAACTACTTCATCACAGATATCATAACACAGTTGTCTAATCATAACATTCCTTTCTTTTTACAAAAGTTATATTTTAATTACTGAACTGTCTGCCTTTTGTATATAATAGTATTTATCACAATGTAGCACTGTTTAGTTATAATTTTAGAAATAATACTGTACTAGTTCAAATAAAGAAACCATAACTCATACAAACTGTATAACTAGGTATATGGAATACTGTTCAACTTTCTAAAATTACTGTAACATATTTTTAGAAATACTTTAATCTTAGGTTTGTTAATAAACTAATGCTGCTAATCTGACATTAATGCAGGAAAATACTTCAAATACAGAGTCAATCTGAAAAAGATTTGGATAATGAGCCCACTCACCAAGTTTGGAGATGGGACGTTTTTATGACTTCAAATTCAAGGAGGAGTTAAGTAAACAGATATTTTTGTTACATTAGATATGTGTCTGTGCTTGTCCTGTATTTTCTGACATTGCAGCCCTCCAGCCTCCAACCGTGGTGACAGGTTTATTTTCCCCATCCATGTTTGAATTTATAATAGCACTATTTTTATATGTTATCTAACAGGAAGATTATTTATTTTTAAATAGTTGATTTTATATCCTCAGTTTTTCTTTGTGTGTCGACATGTATAGATGAAGTAGAAGAAATTTTTCGGGCTGTGAAACAATATATAATATGCCTTCACTTAATAATATAATCAAGAAAATGGCTAGCTGTTAATTCAAAAATATGCCTTATAAATGAAATCTGATCTTTATCAAGAGGCCTGGAGAATATGTTTTTATTCAAATACTTTGTTAAGAAGATGCATCACATACATTACTGAATTTTAAAACTGCATATTTTTGTAAGTTTGTGAATTTTAATATTCCATAGAAAAGTATTATGTTAAATTTTAAGAGGATTTGATACTCAAGGAAAGTATTTTTAAAGGACTTCCTGTAACGTAGAATATTTTATACAAAATTGTTTTTAATTATTCTCAGGTACATTTGTTGCTACACTATTTGCTCATTTCCTGCTTGGCCATATATTTGTAGTGCTACGTCCTTCAATTTCCAGCCATTCGGATCTGTCTTCTATGTGCCATTACAAACTTCCCCTTACTTCCAGATTTCACCAAAAACTGATGTCGTGTGATGTGGAGATATTATCAATATCCGATTGTGATACAGGAATTGAATCTTTCAAGAAGCCACTTGCTGTTGTTCTTTCCAAGAAATATGTTTACCACCTAGCTCTTTTTCTACACACATGATCCTTCAGGGTTACATTTGTAGGCTCCAGCTCAAGCTCTCTTGCTTGTAAGTGACTTAATTCTTTCCTCTGCTCCTGAAGTCCTTGTTAATCTTTCTCTCCATCTCCATGCTTGCTTCGGTACTTTCTTTTAATGTTCACTTTACTTTTACAAAAATATCTGTATTTCATCCAACTAGCCCATCATTCACATCATTCCCCGTTCTGACTAAATTACCGCTTTGTTTGGTTATATATTTTACTGTATTTTAGCTCTTCCTTTAACACTGCATGTTGGTCCTGCAGTGACTTAAGTTCCTTGAACATGTTTTAATGTTTGTACAATAAGAATTTTTTGATATAAATTTAAAATTATTCGTTCTGAAATGACACACTATTTTTATACAGTACTTTCAAATAAAAGCGGCTGGCTGTTTAGTCTCAGCTTTTACTACCTTTGATGTTCCAGCTGACAGGAATGTTATATCAAGTATTATTTCATATTTGGTTTAATATGTAATAATGGTCACTCATAACATTATATATTTCCTAAGATCACTGAAATAGCTTTCAACAAAAGCTTCAGTAAATGTGTAGGCCCAGACTATGAATTTACTAACAGTTCTGTAGTTCTTATTGATGCAAATAAGGAAAGATAAAGAAACAATTTTTTATCACAGGTGACAGCAAGATAGCATAGAATCGATAAAAACATGAACACAGTTCAGTTTTCTGTTGCTCCTTTTACAAGTACATCTAAAATGTATGTACTTTCTGTAAAATAACCATCATGATCACAAGTGTGTTTATTCTGTAAAATACACAGTAAAAATTTGTTTGCCTTTCTCAGACACATCTTGCATTTTTGTTTTCCTTTTTTTAAATAAAAGAAATTTGTATTTCCTTGTGGTACTTCACTGTCAATAGTTGGATATTTACTCAGACTTTACTACCAGCAGAACTGATACTATATTTATTACACTCTTATTTTAGGTTCTTTTTACATATATAATTTAAATTTATAATGAAAACCTATTTAGAATTTTGGAAAGAATGAATGTATCTACTTTAACCATTTACTGTACCATAATCATATATTTTCTTTGTGGTGTGACTGCTAGCCACTCACAATGTTACTAGTGACAAAGCATTAATGATGATGGTTGGTATCTATTATTTTCGGAAAGCTGAATAATTAATTGAAAAATTTATAATGTTCAAAATGGAAACTACTTCAAGCATGTCTGACAAATGCTGTGTGTGGTCACATCCTAATGCAGTCCACTTGTTTGATCAGTAATTACGAGAAGAATAAGAGTAAGAAATAAAATATAAAGCTTTCAAATATACTTGTCAGGAAAGTAATTATTCACATTATGATGAAAGTATCTTTAGTTAAAAGAATCTGCCCACTTTAAGAACAATGACCATTTAGAGCCAGAAATTTGATTTAGTCATTTGAAAGATGCATATTTCCACACAATTTTGAAAATATACATCTGTCATGGCTCAATTTTTCCAGCCTATAGGTAATATACAACTTGCAGATGGATCCAATTCATAGAATATACTTGTATATTTAACTACATAAAGCAAGTTTTAACTGTTTTATAAACTTTGTTATCTCTGTACTGTTGACATCTGTGTCCGATACCTAGTATTCTCAACCAGCAGACTCATACATGAATGTGAATAAAATACTCAAAGAATTTGAAATGGTTTATTGACATAAACCAACCAGCAGCTGTGATGTTGGTGTTTGCAGTAAGAACAAGTTGTAATTTTGATATACTGTTTTGTTCATGACATAGGTACCAATAGAGAAAAATGGAAGGTGTATAGGAAAACATCACTGACTTTTTAATATGTTTGGCACACATTTTCGTTAATTTATTTTCAACTTGAAAATGTTTAATTGTAATAAATTGTTTGCTTATCTAAATAAGAACTAGCTATCTAATCTATACTTTTTTATTTGTATAAGTAGAATTACTTTTGTGCTCATACATTTATCCTTCACATAACTTAAATAAAATTGACATGTATTCATCCTCTTACATTAACTACATGTTGTATTAATTCCTGTTAAATCTTACTAATGTATTTATAAACATCATAGAACCTCATGGATAACAAATAAGCTAAACTATACATACTTCAACTGATGGCAAACAGTCTAAAGTGAAAATGTACTCGTTCCTTTTATTGCGTTCTATTTTGTGATATAAGGATATGAAAAATAAACTCCTCATCCACCACAGATGTAGGCAGAAGGGCATGCCTTCAACTGTGGTGAGTGATAGGCTTACTTTCCCTATCCTTCCTTATATTCATTGCCTAAAAGCATTTTCACAGTCACTGTTATTATAATATTATGTTGCTGTTTCATGTAAAATGTATTAAATTTGTTACTTCCACTGTTTGGATAGCTGCTCTATCTGTTAATTTGTTGCTTATCTTATCTGAACTCAAAAAATCTTGAAACAAATTTAATAAATTAGACATTAAATACAGTTTCAACCAACAAAACATAAATTACAGATTTATCTCTGTCATAAAATACCTTCCACTGGTTTGTGGTTTTCCTATTACTTGTATGATTATTTTATAATAAAACTACTATAAAATGAAAACTGTGTATATATGTTCCAAAAAACTACTGAACAGACTTCTGTGGGGATTTAATTGTTTTAAAGCTTAGCATCAGACTTGAACTGAACACCAAAGATGCAATACCAATTAAAAGATGCATACATCATACTTTGTAAAATAATAATAATAATAATAGGATAGGGAAAATAAACAGTTACCACAGATGAAGGCAGGAGGGCCCACATGACTAAGACTTAAGTCGAAATATTGTGCAATTCGTTTGTTTTTGTGTTTTTACGTGTCTCGCCCTCCTGCCTTCATCTGTGGTAAGTGACGGGTAACTGTTTATTTTCCCTATCCTATCTTATTTTCAGTGCCTCGCAGCAGTTTCTTTGTTTCCTTTATCCAATAATAATAATAATAATAGTTGTGTTATCACATTTACCAATTCCTTTCTTCAGTTTCAGTTATGCATTCTTTAAATCACATAGATGGCTGTACTGAATGTGAAGAGGAATTTAAATGAAGTAGAAAATACATAAATTAATAAATGTGGGGGAAAAATGGAGAATGTCATTACTGTTGAAGTTATCTGAGAGCTACAATTTCTGACTACAAAAAGAATCTATTCATTTTATATGAAACTAAGCATTTTGTATTATTAACAAAAGCAGTTTTGAATAGTTGTTCTGAATATTTGATATTCAACTGTACAGGTGGAGAAAAAAGGAGTTTAGTTTTGAGAAGCAGCACCAGATAAAGTAACATATTGATAACAGTTTCAGTTCGTGTCAGATGATGCAGCATAATGAGAAACACCTAATGTTTGGTACTGTGTAAACCCAGTCAAAGTCGATTTGGCAGTGTTCAGGTTATGCTAGATTAGTCATAAAATAAATGACATAAGTCAGATTTTAACTTTCATGCAGAGCTGCCAAATTCTGAAAACCCATTCAAAATACGTATTTGGAGAATGTGTGGGCATCCACTGCTTGGACTGGTCCTTTGTTTCAGGATTTTCCTACAGGAACCAAGTCTCATCGCCAATGACGGTGGACTTCAAAAGAAGTTGTAATAATGCATTGAGTTTTGTGGTCGCCACTCAGCATTTTTGGGATCCAATGGACTTACAGCTTCCGGTATCCAAAGTCTCGTACGATAGTGTACAAAGCAGATCTTGAAATTTCTGGAAATTAATCAGAAAGTTCATTGATTGTAAACCTTCATTTCCTATGACCATCTGATTAACACGCTGAACGATGCCTTCAGTACCAACAGACATGCTCCCTTCTCCAACTTCATCAAGGACGCCCTTCTTTAAATTGTCTACTCCATTCCCATCGCTCTTAAAGTTTTCACTGTACCATTTTACTCTTAATGCGATGATGGACTTCAGTGGCTTATGCTGGCAGAAAAGGGATTACACTTTGTAACTCGCATTTGGCGGGAGTATCAATCATAGCGGCCATGTTCAATTGCCCGTAACCTGCTACGACTGACGCAGAGGTTGTGGTGGGAAATCTGAGTAATCGTGTGACATGCAGATCTGACTAGCTCCAACGTATTATGTGCGTACTAAGAAACACGACTAGAGGTCAGGAACAGAGGCTGTTGAACTTCAATCACAATAGATGAGAATGAGCATCCAGGATAATGTTTAATGTGACTGATATTCACACAAGTGGTATGGTTTTTTATATCATGTCTTTGAAGTTTCTCTTATAAACCTCGACAAAATTCGGTCCGTAACTTGGTGACGACGTGCTACCATCCAACAACATCCTCTTTTTTCCTTATGGCTTTATGCCTCATTGGCGTCGAGGTCATTAGAGGTGCAAAAGGACTGGGGGCAAGGAACTGGAGGGAATTAGGCCATGGCATTTTGAAAGAAGCATCTCGGTATTGGCCTGGAGTGATTTGGGGGAACCATGGAAAACCCAAATCTGGATGCTCATATGGGGATTTGAACCGGCGTCCTCCTGAATGCGAGGCCAGAGCGATGACATCTAATGACACATCTAAAACACTGTTGTACAACACCCCATCACTTCATCTCATTTTGTTGGATAGGGTGCTGCCTTACACATTCTCACCACCACGACACTTTCCCTACAAGACATGTTGCAGCATATCAGTTCTAAGAACGACGCTTTAGCCATCTTCACGCAATGGTGGAGAGCCATTGTACTACGAAGCTGCACGTTGCATCTATCATCGTAATGTAATAATTCAGTTCCCACCACATTTCATCTGAATCCAGTCCTGTAACGCCCGAATGGCTTCACAATACACATAAGGAAACTCCATGTACTTCTCTGAGTCATTTGTGAATTGGTAAGCTTTTGGTCATGTAATTATTAATTTAGATTACATATTGTGGACTAGATTTTCTAAAACATCAAACAAGTTTATACAATGACTTTTCTTACGATAAATACATTTGTTTATATCTCGTTATAATTTTTTGGGTTTTAATTGAAGTATGAAAATGTTAGCCAGCCCTTCCTTATGAAAATTATATTATAAACTATAAATATTAATACTCAAATATAAATTCACTGACGATTAAAACATCTTGATACTTAAATTTGCACGAAACCACAATTTCTGCTGAAAAAATTATTACGGTACAACTGTAATATTCAAGTAGTAGTCACATCACAGCAGATCGGGTGGAGGTTATTTTCTTAAGACATAGTCATTCAGCTCACACATTTTTTGTCATCTCCTTGGCGTTAGACCTACGATTCTATCAGCACCATTGATCTCTTGTGTCAGTCGCCGCTTGGTGGCAACATGCTGCGCACCACAACACGAGGCAAGCGTAATCTTTTATCGGCCATATTAGAGAGCAGTAGATGGCAACTCCGTGCAGCGACTTAATGAACTCTCCAGTCTCTCATGGTTGAACAATGGGTAAAGTTTATGTAGTCATCCGCTGACTCGTTGCGCAATGTCCACGTTGTGCGCACTCCAAATCAATTGCTGCCGTGGAAACGAGCCATTGTAGCGTAGGGTATTACCTTATCTTCCAACAGACTGAACAGAATGGTTGGCTCTTTGTTGACCCACTATCAATGAGGTATTTCTAGTGTATTTACTATCACTGTTACTATTACTCGCGATTCACTAAAAATGGATGGCGGAGGATGCATTGCACATATCCTAATGTCTAATCGTTTGGGCATTGGAAGGGATATAAGGGATATGGCATAAAAGCGCTCATGGGCTATTTACAGTGTAATGGCACTGTAAAAACCCGTGGTTGTTAGTAATAGGACCTGCCAATTTTTAATTCGTAAACCACTGTGAGGACCATGTGAAACTGTAGAGTCAAGGAGCCGCTGACGCGAACAAGTAGAATGTTGATACAGCCTGATACAGGAGCTCAATGAGTGGCGACTGCGGATCGCGCTTGTCTGCTAATGAATAGCCTAAGTTGTCCCCATCACCATAGATGCTGGTTGGGTGAAAATATTTATACTCCGACAGTCACATCTACGACGACATTCACGCGTGGTCTTCCAACAAGCACTGACAACATCGGGCTGGAGTACACTCGCACAACCACCAGCTGCGCAGTTCGTCGAAAGGTGACATGAAGACTAGAGACTCATCACCTTCAGTTTTAAGAGAGACTCCTGCTAGACAGATGGGACACATTGCATTTGATTAGTCAGGAATGGAATCTGTACAAAGACCAATGGATAACATTCAAGGGAAGATGCTTGCTCTTCTATCACTCTTTTTCCATTAAGTTACACAATACCACGTTACCTTTGTAGACATTTAACCCATATAGTTTTCAAACGTTTGTATCATAATCAAACGTTATTGCAAAATGCGCTGTACATATGCTTTTTCAAGGGTCTGATTCTTTCTACATTCCATAAGACCTCTAACTGGTTGTGATATACAGCTGTATCTACCGAGCATGGTAGGTGAGCTATTACTGCTCTGGCCTCGCATTAGGGAGGACACCGGTTCCAATCTCTGTCCGGGCATCCAGATTTGGGTTTTCCATGGTTTCCCCAAATCACTCCAGGCGAATGCCGGGATGCTTCCTTCAAAATGAAACATCCCCAACCCTTTCCCGAATCTAATGACACCGACGTCGACGAGGCGTACAGCCATCAGGAAAAAAAGTAAACTAAAGTTCGACTCTTTGACTCCAATATTAAAATTCCTAACTTCTTGACTAGCTCTCTGAAGGAAGATCTACCACTAAACTCATAAATAGTTCCTATTACTCTATTCAGCGTTCAGAATTACTTATGTTCATGGTTTGAATTTCCCAATATCGTTAATGTATTTGTACCTTTCAAATTTTCCCTTATCATAAGCATACTTAATTAATTAATTAACAATTATGTGTCGTGTGGTAATGGCCGAGCGAAATATTGCCTTCTACTTACCCAGTTTTGTATGCGAATTCATCCAGCCTCCTCACTGTCAACTTTTGTTTCTTCCAGTTGTCGTCTGCGACTACAGGCAGGAAAACACTTGAAATCACTCTAACTAATGACTTGAGGTATTTGAGAATGAACTTCAGAGATGAGATTGATGGGCATTTATTCCTGATCTCTATAAAAAAAAAAAAAAAACAAAAAAAAAAAAAACAAGTGAAATGATTCAATTAATTGGTACATCATCAATATGCACAGAAGCGAATTTTTCTTCCTCACGATAGCCAAATGGCCGAATAAAGTAATGGGAGGATCGGTACGAGGATTGCATACGAAGGATGGATATTTAATTTAATTTAATTGCAATGGAGCACACGTTCCGGTTGCAATTTCCCTACTCACCCAACTTCCCCCTATCCTGCACCCACCTACATTTGCCCTCTACAAATTTTAACTTTAAATTCTTTTAACGTTTTCGGTAATTTATTCATCATTCCCCTTGGTAACTCATTCCAATCCCTGATACCCTTACCTAAAAAAGAAAATCTTCCCACACCCTTGTGCCTGAAATCGAGTGCCAGCTTATGGTCATGGTCATCTTTTCCCTTCCAAGAACTACTTTTCATACCTACTGCAATATCTTTCCATGCCTCATCGCCAGTATACGCCCTGTACACTCCCATGATCCTCCTCATCCTCCTCCTGTCTTGCAATGAATCTCATTCCAGCTCCTTTATCATATCTGTCACTGATTGCAATCTGCGATAATTTCCAGAAAAAAATCTAGCAGCCCTTCTTTGCACCTTCTCCAACTCCTGTATTTGATACTCAAAATGTGGGTCCCATACTACACTACCATATTCGAGCAATGGTCTGACCTAAGTTTTGTAACCCAATTCCTTTACTTCTCTCGTGCATCCCCTCATTACTCTCTCCAACAAATGCAGGATTTTGAAACCTTTTCCTACCACCTGTCCAATGTGTCCTGCCCAGTTAAGCTTGTTATCAAATTTAATGCCAAGAAATGTACATTTCAAGCCTTCAGCAAACAATTATTTCCCCACCTTATATTCATAATTAACCTTTTGTTTTTTATTTATGTATCTAATTACTGACTCTTCTTTGCATTTATTTTCATCCCATGTAACCCAATGGTGGTGAGTTTTTTCTAATACTGCCTAAGTGATTGGCTCAAAGAATGGCAAGTTTATGGCGTGATCTTCAAGAAGGAACTGCTAAGAGGACGAGTACAGAACGTGTCTCTGTACTGTCGCTTCATCGTGGAGTGACAGTTTCCTATTGGCTAACTTGCATCACGCGGTGTGAATGCAGAGTTCTAATTCTTCAGTTGGAGGCGTCCGACTAGTAGGTTCTAGAACAGTTTGAATGTCCTCTCTCTCGGTGAAACTGCTGGCTCTGTGGCATTGTATGTAGATGTAGATATGTAGATGTAGATGTATGAGAGATTCAGATATTTGCAAACGCAGTTTCATGTTCCGCGCCTGTCCAAGCCTGTAGCTCACAAAAGGCTTGTACCGCCCTAGAATACTGATTAGAAAATTATTCAAATATGCTACATGTGGGCTTCATACTTGATCGGAATGGTTTTTTCACATAAACCAAAGGACTGTGATAAATGAAAAAGCAAATGTGAATAATAAAAGGAAACTTTTATTGTCTTTATTTGTTTTGAAAAATGGAAAACAATTTCTTTAATGGATTATTAGTTGTTTTATCAAAGACAATGGACTCTATAGTTCAAAATTACTGAACTCAGGAGCTTGCGTGTCACTCATGGTAAGCAATTATGTGGGCGGACTAATTATCGCTCAGAAATGACGAGGAGAGTAGTTTTGAGCCCGGAAGTGTGGCGTCTCCCCGCAGTGAAACCGGATTCTCCAGCCATCGGTAGCAGCTCTCGGCAGGATTGGCCAGGTGGCAGGACTCCCGAAGTGTTAACTGTGTCCGGGTGAGCTATAATGTTTCGTCCCCCTAAGGCTCGTTCCCACGGCGCGTGGTGGGCATTACACGCCTTTCATCTTCTACCGCCTGCCGGTGGGTCGAGGTGCGCCGTCCCTGCTATTAATATATGCAGCAAAGATGATAGGTGTTCCCCAGCACGCACCGAGGGACACGCCGTGGGAACGAGCCCTTAGCTTGACTCTCTCCAAAGCAAGATGTCTCCTGTTCTCGAGTGGTCAGCATACAACAAGTATTCGCAATTCGTTGAAACCACACGGAAACCGATTTGATTGGTTCATCCCCCCCTCCTCCCGGTCGCACCCAAATCCGGCCGAGTAATTCATTACTCAAAGCAAAACAATTTATTGCGTCTTACTCTTCTGCACTTTTTGGAATTGAAAATGTTCTACATTTAAGCCCATTTTCCACCTGCCAATAGCCACATTTTGCCGCCAATAATGTTACAAGGTTACAGGCATCGAGGCCACTTTCACAGATTTTTGCAAGGTCTGTAAGTATATGGCACCTACAATACCGGTCTCAGGCCGAACACACTCTTTTCGGCGGTATTTTTTTTCATTAAGAAAAACATTCTGCCACCTCTTGTTCGAATTCCACAGTGCACTGCTTCATATTCTATAATAAACTTCCTGTCTGTAAAGAAAGGCGACCAAGATCAATTTAACATACATAACTGCAATAATCCGTGCAATTAAACACTACTCGCGATAAACGCATGGGCACGAAACAATAGCCACAGAATAAGCACAATGAATTAACTAAAAAATATCAATTAAAGCAAACGAAAATAAAATAAAGGCGGAGCATTTGTAAACGCTTACCAACAATGAGCATCATCTATATCATATTAAAAAGTAAAACTAAATTAGTTTATTTCTACAGAAATCACCTTTTGGCTTAAGTTGCTCCCAATTACTTTTCTAAGTCAAACACATGTGACCTTCAATTTAAATCATGATCAATATGCAAATCTAAAAACTTTGCAGGTTTTACATCCTGAGAACGCTAGCCTGAAAAATTTATATGTGTATCTGGTGTTAATCTGTATGATGTTATGAATATATTTGAGTTTAATCAAAGTTTATAGAGATGTTGAAATGTTTACCGCAAACAATGAAATAATTTAAACTAAAAAGGTTTGAACGGAAAGATAGCAGTGTAGTGAAAATGCTACCGGGGTTAAAGTTCTATCACAATTAATAAAATGTCCCGGTGGTAATTCCCCTGCACATCCATTTTCCTTTTTCTTATTAATTTTTATCTATTAGTCTTTGAATGTAATTTCCCCACGTACATACTTTTGCGAATTTTAGTGTAACATGTTTAGAGAACTTTACAGAACTTCCGTTGGAACTTTCTCCTAGATTATGCTGTTAGAAGATGATATAATGCTGTATAATTGGATTACGTCGATAAAGAGATCTCGAAAGGATATCTAATTGGGTGAATAGGCATGGAATGGAAATAAATGCCAAGAGTAGTCAACTTCGTTGGCATACCGTCAGGAAAATAAAGATTTTATAAGATTATTCAGTGGAAAGAGAACTGCGTGTTGAAGGAATAAAATACCTGTGAATGTTAGTTGACAATAAGCTGAGCTAAAGTTACCTTAGCAAGGTTGCAGAGAAAAGATTCAGAGTGCTGAATCCGCTGGAAACATTATACCAGGGAAGTAAGAGAAGGACTACAAAACTTTGGTCAGAGCTTTGCTAGAGTATTGTGGGGCCCTAATTATGGGTATCAAATACTGAGGTTGGGGAGGGTGCAAAGGAAGGCAACTAGATTTGTCAATGGAAATTACCAAAGGTTGAACTCAGTAAATGAAATGATAGAAGATTTGATTGGTAGTTTATGTGGGAAGGAAGTAGACTGGAGAGAATTGTTGGCACGTTAATGCATATAGTACTGGTGATGAGGCCTGTATAAATATTGTTGGAAGCGAGTAGATTATGACAATACGATTTTATTATTATTAATTTCGATATAGCTAATGTCCCAGTGACAATTTCCTTGTAAACCTATTTCACTTTTTTACAAATATTTTTACCTTGAGATACTTCATACTCTGAAGTATATTGTTAATTATCGCCTTAGGTAATTTGCTCTAGTCTCTCATTTCCATACCTGTAAATGAAAACTTTCATTCACCCTTATGTCTGAGATAAATTGATAATTTACTGTCATGGTTTTTCTTATCCGCACACTGTTTCTAAATCTTTCAGCAATAATATCCAAGCCTCATCACCATTCAATGCTTTCGATATACCCAAGATTCTGTTCACATGTATTTTATCTTGCAAAGACCCTTTTGTGATTTTCAAAGACATGTCTAGCTGTCCTTATTTGCATCTCCCTCCTCCAACTCCAATGTGGGTCTCGCAATACTCTAGCAAGGTCCTGACCAAAGTTTTGAAAGCAATCTCTCTTACTTTCCTGGTACATCTCATGGAGGAAAAAATATATGGAGACGAAATACCGTATATTCTGTGACGCCGCCTATAAACTCCCCGCTGATACTGCGTATGCGCGGCGGCGGCCATATTAAGTATCCGTACAATTGCTATGTTGACATTGTGTTGGACGCTGTGATTATTTCACTTTCTAATGTGTCTAAGTTTTTTATAATGCCAACTTGTGCTGTATACGGTTGCACAAAAAGGCCAGATAGGAAAAAACCTGGAATATCATTTCATAAGTAAGTTGCATTGTAATTATTGTTCTTGAAGTGTGAAGGAGGAATTGGCAAGTTTGGTGCCTGTCTATAAATATTTAGTCATAGCTCTCAATAGGATGACTTTGTTCTCAAATTTTTGTTGGTGTAGTGTTGAAAATCAGCATACCCTGCTATTTTACGCATAATAGACTAGTATTACTTTTTAACGAGTGTTAAAAATGATATTTAAAGGGCTGATTTTTACATCCCGATTCAGTGAATTTAGTATTGCGCTTTCTTTCGTCACGTTGCAGTTTATACTGACAGTGTATAATGAAATTAAATGTGTTAAATTATGCTATGCAATCTAGGAATCTCGATGAAGCAAACGATGTTGTTACCCCAAATGCAGTTTGCGATTCAAATACGCGTGTGTGGGTGTGTCTGCATAGTTTGATTTTGTAGCGGCACTTTAATGGAGATTGTGGTTTAGGTCTAAATGCAGTCTGTACCATAATGGTTTTGTTGTTCCATAAGGGACAAAGAATTTATCTATTATTGTTAGTAATTTCATGAGAACTATGTTGGTGACAATACGTGTATCGCTATGTAAACTACTTCCAGCTATTCCCAATTAAGCTTACGATGTATGCTAACAAGATAACTATTTTTTTCTGGTCTAGGCCGCATTTCAGCCTAACCACAAGTGATAGTAATAAAACTGAAATATCCATTCGGCATGTCCACCATGTAATTCATTGTGGCTTTGGCAAAATTAATTTTTGTTGCAGGCCACATCCCCACCCTATCCCCTCAATTTGGAGACAGTATATCCTGAAAACTAAGTGAGATATCGAAAAATTTATTATTTATTTTCGATTTTTTTCACCGTGTTACATAAGAATCAATCATCAAATTTTAATTTTACGAAAAAAAATTTCTGCATTTCAACTCAAAACACCTCTCTTTTGAGACAGTACCTCTCGAGAACTAGGCAAGAAATCGAAAAATTTTATTCTTTATTTTTTATTTGTCTCGTCTTTTTATATTAGAATCCATCATCAAATTTGACTTTTACCAATTTTTTCTTCTGCATTTCAACCAAAAACATCTCACATTTGAGACAGAATATCTCGAAGATTAAGCAGGATATCAAAACATTTTATTCTTAATTTTTTGTCTCATCGAGTTACATAATAATCCATCACCAGATTGCGGCGTCACGTTTATCCTAGAGTCCCTTTGAGGTTTTTGTACATATTTCCCGTCTCTATATGGATGGGTAATATGGCGGCCATGCCTCCCCACTCCTCCACCGCCCAGCGTCACTTCAATGCGCGGTGAAGGTCCCTTGCGTCGTCTCTATATATTTCTTTCCTCCATGGTACATCTTCTCATCACTACACGACTCACTACACTCACTCACACACACATCAGTGATGGCATCCACGTCGCCTGTGCAGACTGGCGCAGCCAAGTCTATTCGTTCGTGCCTATCTGCTACTAAGGCAGACACTACAGCTTCTAGTAGCGCCTCCGAGTCGCCCGCGAAGCTCGCCGTCATGAAGAAGGCTAAACGGAGGAAGAAATTCAAACCACCCGGCGCCTTCCCGCGGGATGTTGGCTTCTTGGCGGAGGCCTCCCACCTTCCACCAGGGGCCACGGAACGTGTTGTTGAAGAAGTCAGACCAGAAGACTGGTCCTTTAAAGTTTGGAAAAGACGCCTTGCACGAGGCAACCCTGAGAACTGGAGTTTCGCCATCTCAGTCATCCTTGACGGCCTTCAGTTCAGCTGGCGGGTTCCCACCTGCGACGCTGCCACTTTCAAGAAGGCCCTGACTAGCCGCGACCACAGACACCTGGTCACTAAGTATCGTCCTGCTGGAGGAGTCGAGGCGTGGCCGGAGGCACTTGTGTTTCCAACCCCACTGGCCAGCGACTTCGTCTGGGAGGAATATGTTGAAGACACCAAAAGAAGATTCCAGACCTACAGCTACGACCCAAAGTCGTACCGCAACTTTAAGAAGACGCCGATAAGGCCCACACAACCCTCTCCACCAACTCCTTTGCCTTCGCTAAATGGTGAGCCAGCTCCAGAAATCTTCCCTGCCGCACAAGTAGGTCCAGTACCACCGATCACCGTCAGCTATGCAGGGAACTACTGCATCTTACTGGCTCAGATGCAGAGTGCCATGAAGCTTCCTGTATTCAGCTGGCCAGACCACCTGGGTCTGAAGATCCTGCCGTCCTGCCCTGAAGACTTTGAAGCCGCCATCCAGATGTTGCAGCAGGACTCCATATCTTATGAAGTCACACTCTCCTGCCCCAGGAAGAAGAAGGTCGGCACTTCTACGCAGAAATCTGCAGAAAAACCACAGCCACGCAAGCTGGTGCAGTGCTACAGGTGCCAAGAATTCCAGCATCTTGCTAGCGAATGCACAAAGCCAGCTAGATGCGTCCGTTGTGGTGGTGGTCACTATGTCGCAGAATGCAACCAGCGTCGCGAGGACGCCGTTTGCTGTAACTGCGGCTCTTCACATGCTGCTTCATACCGCGGTTGCCGAGCATGGAAGCAGCAACGCAGTAGGAAGAATCCTCAACCGAGTAGCAGGTCACATACGCAGCCCGCAACCAGACGTCAAGTGAGCGTTGTCTGCCCTACTGCTAACACACGGTCCGAGGAGCGCCGGAAGTTCAGCAGCTCCAGACAACAGAACAGGGCCGTCCCAGCGGAGACGACTGTACAAAACGTTGATTACACCAGACGGCGTCCACCAAAGAATCAACCCAGGCAGAAGATCACCGGCAGAAAATCATGCGAGCACACCACCCGTCAATCTTCAGTCCAGAAAGAAGAAAGGTTGGATTCCCTCATCGCCCTTCTCACAAGGCTTGTAAATCACCTCACATCAAAAGAAGACACCTCTGCCCACCTGAGGCAGCATTAATGAAACGACACCAAATGCGGCCTACCACTTCTGAGGAAGAAGGTCGCGGCGGCACCCATCAGTACAAGATAACATCGACAGCCAAAAGAAACGACAAACCATCAGTGAAGAAATGTCCCATCAAAATGAAGCTGGAGTAAATGTCTAGCGACAACACACTCCACCCTACTCTGCTCAACGGAGCAGCAACTGGCTGTGGCTACATCTTCTCATTATTCTCTGCAACAGATCTACCCTAAGCTTTTTACCTACAACTTCCTCAATATGACTTGCCTAGATTTCAGATATAGGAGAATAGGAAAGTCTTAATATGTGGGTATGGAAATGAGAGACTAGAACAAATTATCTAAAGAATTAATGAAGAATATATCCCAGACTCTGAAAGATTTAAATATAAAAATATGTAGGAATTGTATTTACGTATGTAGTAAAATTTCCACCAGGGCATTGGCCCAAACACAATTAATTCCTTTACTTGCAGAAGTAAATTTATCCACTCCCATATGTTACTTTCGATACGCTACTAGATCTCATACTAGTTAGTAATTAATATTGTCAAAAAATTGTGATATTTCTAGATTATTATCTTTTGTGAGGCATGGTGATTATTGTTCCTGAACACTTTACAATTCACCCCTAAATATATTTTCAGAGCCTTCTAGAAACCATTAATATCTTATTTGGCTAGACATTTTAGTTTTCTTTGTTGACAATAACTGTGGTGGCGGCGGTGGCGGTGAATTTGTGTTGTATGTGCACATGTGTCGGGGGATGTTTTTTTTTAACATCTTGCAATTATATAGTGTTTATCTTTTTTTGTGGAATAAACTATGGGCAAAAATAGGAAGATGCGGAACAAGGACAGAAATTTTGCTGAAAAAAGAAGAGCAAGAGAAGTATGATTAACCTTGTTTCGTCAATAATGGTTACGTCTGTTTATACTGGGTATTTGTTCACTGCATAAAAATGGTTGCTTCTCTAATTCCAGAATAAATGGGATGAAAATGCTCCTCGCAAAGCATACGAAGAAATTGTTAGAGAAAATCAAGATTTCGAGAAATATTATAAGGTAAATTGTTAGTGTGATATGTGAAGCTGTTGTTTGATGGGATTGTATTCTGTAAATTTTATGCTGTTGTAACAGAAAGGAACAATGTGCCAAGGAGAAAGCAACGGTTTAATTCTACAATGGGGATACTGCTACAGTCTCTTATGGCCTCGCGACATATTTCATAAACGGCGTTAACAAACAACTTGGGAGATCACTTGTGTGAAATTTTAGCCATGTTCGTGCACGGCTATTTTTATCACATTGAACTTATAGCATGTTGTTATTGAAGTGAATCTGGGTATGATATCCAATATCGATAGAAGCAGTTGTCCTTTGGACCCAAAATTTCGTGCATTCTGAGAAACATGTTCAGTTGAAATAATCGCACTCAGCTAACAATAATAGCAATGTTTTTACATATTTTTTATTTAAAAACTGGTTACTGTTTTGACATATCAGTAACAGCCAGTCTATTCCCAACACACTACTCACACTATATTTTATAATTTTTGTTAATTACTGCTTAAATGCTATTGATCCAGGGATTAAAAGCACCTATGCAATATAGCATTCATTAAACATTAACAGATGTGTCTATGCAACATAGCAACTGCTATGGTCCTATGTATATTCAGTTCTTTTTTGTGGCCTGGTTGTACCTATGTCTTAAACAACACTGTTTAAAGGGGTCTACTGGAGATCGCGATTCCTCTACAATAACATTCAGTAATATCGTTGGAATACTGCTGTGTTCAGTCGCAAGACGTATTATTTTCAAGTAGTAATTCTGTTGTAATATAGCCTGGACCACTGTTTTAAAGCAAAAATTAGGTTGTAATACATCCTGGACCAGCATGAAACCGTTAAATGTACTTAGGAAAGAATTTATATTGGAGTCATGTATTTGACCACTGCACTTTTATGATGCCAACTCCTGGCGGAATCGATATCTCCAGTAATCCCGTTTAAAGAACATGTCCAAGTTTCAGCCCTAAATTAATTTCTTCTGTGAAAATCGAGGGGGTGCAGGTTCTTATTTCTCCAGATAGCTTACAAAAAGAATTAATGGCCTTAATTATTTCAGATAAGTTTTATTCACAAGATAAAATTATTCTTGATTACTAGCTTGGATGTTCAAGTCTTTTTTTAAAAAAATTATTTATTTTGTGGTCATGCTTCTCTGCAATTAAAATGACTAGAAGAAATTGTCCTTTTGATCTTAAATTTGTGTACATGTTCGGTAGGCAATATTTTTTTTTAAAGACTTTGCGTATATTTTGGCCACCTAAGTAGTTCAAAAAGTGGCGAGTTTCATACCAGTCTTTATGCAAGAAATTTGTGTTACTACCTGTTGGTGTTTATTGCTTCTGCTGAAATGCAGCCTGGAGGAAAAAGTGATGTTCTATGTAGTTGGCTTCAATTTTTTTTATGGGTTCTTATGATCTGTACAACAATTGCAGCAGTGCAGCTTTTTCTTGAGGACCAGTAAAATTTCAGATATGATTGTACGGACCATTAACTTATATTGATCCAATTTTTGTTATTTATCTGGATATTATTAAAATTTAGAATGTATTGTACCGTTTTGGCATAGTAAATTTAAATTTATGTTTAGAATTCTTACGGAAACACAGTTATGAAGTTAGAAAGAACTATTAAAAATGAATTATGTATTGAACAGGCTGTTAAAATTATCAAATGAATCATACTGTTGTGCCTGCATACCACCTGGCCCATATATGTGGACCACAACCTGAGAATCGCTGTTATAGTGTATTCATTCTAAATAATTGCTGTAATTATTGAATGTCAGCTTGTAAAGATGGCAGTTTCCAATGATGGGATACTGTTTGCTGTAATGGTAATTTTAGTGTGGAATTAGTATGTATTTGGAAACAATAAAATACTCGTATTCTTAAATAGTATCACTCATAAAGTGTGTGTGAAGCTCCAGACCAAAAAGATAATTTGGGTCTACTGAAGATCGCAATTCCATTACAACAACATTCCTTTGTGATGAGTAATGACATCATAATACAGCAGGAAGGAGTTAAGAGACTTTTCTGAGCAGTAAGAAACTTGGAATACACCCTGAACCAGTGACGGATCAAGGATTTTGGTTTGGGGGGGGGGGCTGAGGGCTAGGAATTTGGTTTGTTTGGTTTTGGGGGGGGGGTGCTTGACTCGGGCAAGGAGAGAAATCTCACATTTTTCCAGAATGCCGCCCTTATAAAAACAGTTGAGCAAAAGAAAAAAAATCCACGTCGTCGGGGTGACCTTGGTGCTTTTAGGGGGGGGGGGCTTCAGCCCCCTAGTCCCCCCCCCCCTGGATCCGCCACTGCCCTGAACCATTATCTTATTATCATTTCTGTTCAGGATATATATAAACAAATTTGTCAGCGACTAGCACAAAAACTCCTTGGCAGAATCAAAATAGACAGATAGGCCAACCTGGACCCATTAGGCCTACTATTTGCATATGATCAAGTACTGTTCATTGGATCTGAAGATGATCTAGAGAGATCAGTTTATAACCTTCATAAGATAGCAAGAGTAGGCTACAACATGGAAATTTCCCTCAATAAAACCAGTTTTAATCTTAATCAGAAAAAAAAGAAAAAATGCAAAAGAACTGAAATTTTAATTCTAAACACACCCATAGAACAAGTAGCAGAATTTAAATACTTAGCTTACAACCTCTGCTACACCCTAGAAACCGACATGGAACCAGAAAATCACAAATTTCACGAAAGTTAGAGGAATGATAAATAGCATCTTCAGACCATCTCCTGTCCAATGGCACGCAAGAATTAATCTGTATAATATACTGGCTAAACCTACCCTACTGTACGTAGCAAAGCTTGGACTGCTGAGATGTGATTAATGAGAACAGCTGCCTACACATTACAAGATGGAAAGAGACCTGATGAAATCCTTAAAGAAGTCAAAGTTAAATCAGTTCTCCAAACTATGCAAACCTACAGAAAATTCTTGGACTTTCAGAAAGCTTTTGATTCCGTACCACACAACTGACTTTTATCGAAGATTCTAGCATGCGGTATATCGAATCAGATTTGCGAATGGATACATTATTTTCCAACTGGTCAATCACTGTCATTGTTGACAGGGAAGCCTCTTCTAAGCTAGTTGTTAATTCGGGTGTTCCTCAAAAAAGTGTAATAGGACCATTTTTTTTCTTAATTTTTATAAACAATCTAGGTGACAGCATTAAATGCTGGTTGCAATTGTTTGCCGACGATGCAGTTATCTATAGGGATTGCTTAGAAATTCAGCGCGATTTGGACGCTATTTCCGAATGGTGCCGTAAATGGCAGCTTAAACTTAACTGTAAAAAGTGCAAGGCAAGGCGAATATAAGTAACAAAAAGAATCAGTTTGTTCACGAGTACAGAGTAAACAATTCAGTTGTTGACATAGTTGAATCCCTGAAGTACCTGGGGGTAATAGTACAAAGCAACATGAACTGGGACTTGCACATAACTTCTGTCATAAGCAAAGTTAATTCTAAATTACAATTCAAAGGTTGTATTTTGAGAAATTGTAATGCTCATACAAAATTTCTAAAAAATAGCATATAAAACACTAGTGTGTCCGCGTCTGGATTACTATTGTGGAGTTTGGGATCCGTATCGCAAGGGCTTGATTGACTCAGTGGAGAGGGTACAGAGGAGAGCTGCTCTATTCGTGACTGGTGGTTACAGCCCTTATGAAAGTGTCACAAAATTTATACATAGATTGGGCTGGGATTGTTTGGAAGACAGGCGATGTCATTCACATTTGAATTTATTGGAGAATATGCAAAATTCTTTAAATTACGACTGCAATGAAATACTTGTTCTGCCAACTTATTTAGGTCGCAATGACCGGAGGGATAAGATTTGAGAAATAAGATGCTGTACTCATGCTTTATGTATTCTTTCTTTCCTTGTGCTATTTGGGATTGGAATGTGCAGAATTAAGATTGGTGCTTAGTACCCTCTGCTACCCACAATGTTTGTGAATTGCAGAGTATGGATGTAGATGTAAAATCTTGGACTGACCGGATCCCACGAAAAAATCCTCAAATACCATCCCAGAGGAGGAGGGATGTAGGAAGACCACCAACAAGATGGATTCACACTGATCACACCAAGCCTAGCACTGGATAGGAAGATGAAGAGTTATGTTGCTATACACCCTGGACCAGCTTGACACTGTTAAAACTACTTCAGAAAGTATTTCCAGTGGTGTCGTGCATTTTACTACTGCAGTATTATGATGCCAATTTCTCATGGAATTGTGATCTCCAATAATCCTGATAATTCCTTGTCAAATACTGTGATATTTAAGAGAAGCTTCATGGAAGAAAATACAACGGTGCTGGGAGAAGAGTTTGATGTCTATTTGTATAAAACGATTATTTGATCACGTTCTGTCATGCCATGACGTCACACTTTTCTTTTTGTCCATAGACATTATTTAATAACAGTTCTGTTTAGCTAAGTAAATAAATTAACTGTCAGAACACTGAAAGAAAAGTACGTATTCCGTTTAAATCGAAATTATTAGTTGCTTATATTTATTTAATATTCTTTTCATGTAAAAGTATTCGTTAAAATCTTTGGCCATAGATATGTAAGATAAAACCTTTAATTTTGTTTTGCAATGATTAGATTGTTATTATAACCGGCATTTGACTTAAAAGCAAGTAAATTTTTTTTATTTTTTTTTTAAAATTAAATTATTTTCATGATTCTCCTGTTACTTACAACATTATTTCGTTTGAATGAAAATTGTTCCACACTGATCGCAATTTATACAGTCTAGACTATGTAATTAAATCTAAAATTAACTGGCATGTCGTAAGTTGTTAAGATTTTTTTAAAAATTTCCTTTGCTTTTACTGATGACATGTTTCCGCCGTATGTAACTGCATTAGCCATTCAACCACTGTAATATTGATCTGAATCACGGATAACGAAAAAGGCAGATGTACAAACCCATGAAAATTTTTTATTTAGTTTATATCACGATGTGTTGTTGTCATTAAATTGTGATACATTACATGTATTAATATGCTTGTGATTGAAATATTGTTTCTCTGGCAGCAAGTTTAGTATAGTATGTGGCTAGGTTGAAATTCAACCTGGACCAGGATGGCGATGGGAAACTTTTGTTACAGCACAAGGCACTAGGAGTTACATTGAGCTTTATTTTATAACAGTTCTGTTTATTTAAGCAATTGTTGAGAAATGAATTGCCAGAAATTTGTTTAAATTGGCATATTAATTATCACTTGCTTTGTTTACTGAAATCATTACTTGGTTTGAATGAAAGAAGTTCCAAATTGATCACGATCTATGAGGCCTAAGCCACAATTAAAACTAACATTACATGACATAACGTAAGTTGTTATGATTTATTTTTTGCATCCTTCATTTTCACTGGGGTCATTGTTTAAACCGCATGTAAGCTGTGTCATCTGTTAAAACATCGATTTTCATAATCCTATGTATATATATAGATAGACGTGTGTTTCCCTATATTGCACTTTTCAGCCACCACTACATAGCGCAGTGTTTCTTTGTGGAAGCAGCATGGAGTTTCCACAATGTTGGCTGAATTTCGGTAACTGTGAGAGATATGGTGGTTGAAAGTGACCAATCAAGGATATTTTCGTATTTCAGCCAAAGACATGTGTCTCCGTATATGTCACTTTGCTGCCACAACTACATAGCATAGACCATTTGTGTTTGTGTATGATAGTAGCATCAAATCTCCCATCGCGCACTATGTTGGTTAGATGTCGGTAAGTTTGGAGGTGTGGGAGATATGGTGGTGGAAATTGGTCGACCTGCACCACTTTCATATTTCTACGGAAGACATATGTGTCCCGGTGTATCATTTTTCAGCCAAAACTATCTAGCGTCACTTGTGTTTGTGTATGGTAGTAGCACAGAGTCACCCATTGATAACAATGTTGGCTGAATTTTGGTAACTGTGGGAGATATGGCAGTTGAAAGTGGCCTATCAAGAATATTTTCATATTTCGACCAAAGACATGTGTCTCTGTATATGTCGCTTCAATTGTTTCCACAACTATATAGTGCAGACCACTGGTCTTTGTGTATGGTAGTAGCATCAAGTCTCCCATCCTGCACTATGGGGGTTAGATGTCAGTAGCTATGGGGATGTGGGGAGATATGGTTGAAAGTGGTCGCAGTTTCATATTTTGACCAAAGACATATGTGCCACTATGTATCACTTTTCAGCCAAAACTATCTAGCACAGATCACTGGTGTTTGTGTGTGGTAGAAGCATAGAGTCACCGATCGTGCCCTATGGTGGTTATATGTCGGTAGATATTATATATGGGTGTCGATGTTGGGCATTGTGTTCCTATATTTCACATTGCAGCCAGAACTATCAAGCGCAGACCACAGGAATTTTTGTGTGTGCATTATGGTGATTGCATGTCGCTAGCTGTGGGGAGGGGGGGGGGGTAGATATGGTAGTTCAAAGTGGTGGACCTGATAAACAATAGATATGTGTGTGTCTATGTTTCACTCCACAGCCAAAACTATCCAGCGAGTCTTCTGGTGATTGTGTGTGGTATTAATTTCAAGTCTCCCACCGTGCGCCATGGTGGTGTCATGTCAGTAGCTATGGGGATGTGGGAGGTATAGTGGTTGAAATTTGTCGACGGAGGACAATTTCATATTTCGACCAAAGACGTGTGTCCCTATATTTCACTTTGCAGCCATACATACCCTGCACAGATCCCTGATGTTTGTGTGTGATATTACCCTCGAGTCTCCCATTGTTCAGTGTCTGTATCTGGTCAATCAAAATTCTTTACAATCATGAACGAAGTTGTGGGCATCAGCTAGTGGATAATAAGAAAGAAAGATGTAAAAATGCGTGAAGATTTTGTATCAGGTTTACATTGCGATGTATGATGAATGACATTGACATGTGATGCAAGGAATATAGTCTATTAATTCGTGTGCGACTGAAGTTTGATTTTCTAGTGGCAGTATCAGCGGAGATTGTGGTTAGACTTAAATGCAACCTGGACCAAGTTGACAACTGAAACTTTTTGCTGCAGCACAAGGGACGAGAAATTACATTAAGCTTTATTGTATAACAATTCTATTTCATTAAACAACTGCAAAGATATTAATTGCCAAAACACTCCGCTAAACCAGTCTTTTTTTTTTGGTAACTGCTTTACGTCTCTCTTTAACTTCGAGGTCTTTAGAGACGGGAAAGGATGGGAGTAAGGAATGGGAAGGAATTCGGCCATGACCTTTTTGAAGGAAGCATCCCGGCATTTGCCTGGAGTGATTTGGGGAAACCATGGAAAACCCAAATCTGGATGCCCGGACGGGGATTCGAACCGCCGTCCTCCCGAATGCGAGGCGAGAACGCTAACCGTTACACCGCCCCGCTCGGTCAGTCATTTTTTGATGGGCTTTGAGGCTATTATCTGATAAATGCCTACATGTGACATGAGCTGTAATATTTGAACAACCAGGTGCCACAGAAGAGCAATTTCACTTCAGATTTGAAAATTTGATATGCCTTCTGTGCTTTGCTGTCTTATAATGGGAAATTAATTCTGCAATATAGTGACTATGACATCATGTCCCTTGTACAGACGAGTTCCCCAACCCCATCTGTTCTTCCTGGATTAGGTAGGCCATGGTGTAATGGACATCCTGGCCAGATTCTGTGTATATGAACAAGGTTTTTAAGCTGAAATATTTTAAGGTGTGTTCGTGTTTTTCTGGCCTTCCTGCCTTCATCTGTGGTAAGTGACCCATCCTTCCTTATTTTCATTGCCTAACAGCTTTTTCAGTGTCAGTACAATGCAGTAGTGCATTGAAGGAATGAAATGATCTTGGCCACAAGCAAGCACTCGGTTTCAGGAGTAAGGGAGCGGGAAAACTTTTCTCTGTGAGTCGTGAAATGATGAACAGTTTACAAATCAATAAAAGATTTAAAAATTGTAAAGGGCAAATGTAGTTGGGTGGTTATATTACAATCAGTGAATTCCCACCATGCCATAATTTTCAGATATGTATATTCTACTCTGTGGGCAGTGCTCTACGGGCTGACTGCTGCCCGGATGATAGGGGTTCAGTCCCCAATGAGGCCGAACATTTCCATTGAAGCTAAGACATCTGGAAAGGCCCCACAGACCCACTGAGGCTGCCGTCAAATGAATACTGTGGAGGATCTTTTAACGCCACAGTGCGAATTACATAAATATCTGCAAGTTTCTGGGTGTATGATATCTCAGGGGTGATGAGCAATATTGCAGGAGTTGAAGGCAATAGTCTTGTTTGTTCCTTCAGAAAAGTTGGTCGCGAGTGTGTGCTTGGAAAGTAAATTGTAATCGGCGAGTGCCGTCGCGTAATGACCGGAGCGTTTTAGAGAAACAGTGTGAAATAGAAGATATGTTGTGAACCCAGCTAGGACTGAATCACGAGTGAATATAACTTTTGTTTGGTGGCATTGTTAGATCCCCAAAGTGTGTAACAGAACTGTGGCTTTGATGACTGTTTATGTGAATATTTACTGAGGCTACAACTCACTTTCATCAATCCTTTTCATGAACCTGGCAACTTCGGTTAAGAAGTTTTAAAAGTGTTTGGTGGCTAGCACTGGTGAATGTATGTTGTGTTTAGTAAAATTTTTGTGATATATGAGTAACAACTACATGTGTATGCTGACTTTCATCTGTAGCTTGTATTAGTGCCTGAATATGACCTATTAACCTTTCTTTAAGCATAGATTTCCTGACTGGTGACTGGATCAATAGAATCGGCTAATGTGTAAAAGCTGGGAAAAATTGTGGCCCTATCGTGGTTCGGATCCTCTTACCTCCGTCGCCAATGGTCACTTCTGTGTATTCTGTGAGGAAAGCAGAAAGAACTCCATAGGGGCGAAAAGTTATGCTGTTGCATTGTTAAAACATATTTTTCTGACTACTTGTTTTTCTTAACTTCATATTTCATCTTTGTCAGTATAGTTTTTGTGAGATTATTAATAACAATGTATGGAAGAAATTTGTATGGAAAGAAAAGGTAAAATTACCCATACATAAGTAAACATGAATCAATCATGTGGCAAGTGACTGCATGAGCTCAGTCATATGGTTTAGTTTTCTTGAAGGGCACATATCATAATGTTGTATTTTTTTTGTTGGTGCTGCACTCCTTCTTTAAACTTTCGTAAATGTTGGGTGTATTTTCCCCTCTTTTCCTTATGAGACTGTGGAGATTACTAATACTCAGGAATTGGATAATGGTGACAATCAAATTGCAGTTAAGCACTGAAAGTAAGTTAGGATAGGAAAAATAACCTGTTACCAGAGATGAAGGTGGGAGGGTCAGACGAACACACCAAAAAAAGCATACAATTAGTAAGGTTCATAAGAATGAAATTTCTGTCAACATTGAGAATTAATATAATGTTCTCGGGTGACTATCCGATTGAATGAGGTGTTTGTACACAATATTTTGGCAATCAAATTCACTGTCATCATCTTCTTGTGAGGTGCTTGCACTGCCCCCCACTCCTGTCCCCAAGTGTTGCCCAAGTTAACCAGTTAGCAATGCGCACACCAAAATCGCGCATACTTGGCCACCTGGCAGGCTATAAAGATCCCAGCCATTCAGTTGTATCTGGCACTTCATAAGAAGATGGCTGCTGTGAGTATGATCACCGAAATATTGTGTACAAAAACAGTGTTAACTAGTTACCCAAAACATTATTTTAGTGAGTGGGTCTACTAACTGAAATATTGTGAAGTGTGTTTATGATGTGTGCTCATCTGGCCCTTCTGCCTTCATCTGTCGTAAGTGAAGGGTTATTTTCCCTAATTTTCAGGAATGATGTATTAGCATTAGCTCACCTGTTACGAGAATTTTTTGGAACTACAGATACATGTTGAATGCCATCATAACCCTCAATTTATCAGTCATATGACCAGGTAAGTCAAAGCAGGGTCTTATGCTCTTTTTAGTGAAATGGTTGTACGTATCAGCATTTTTCAATTATAACATTAATGAAAGACTTGGGATGGCCATACAAAGGGTGATAGGTGAATAAAAACACTCGGGCTTTGAATTCATGAGGACATGGGATCCAGAATTCGGTTTTCCATGATTTCCTGAAATTTCTTCAGATAAATGCTGGGATGTTTCCCTTAGAAGGCGATGGTTGAATTTCTTCCTATCTTTCTTTCCTTATCCCCCTCCCTTCTCCAGTCCTTTGCCATCTCTAATGATATCAATGAAATGTAAAGTCCTAACCAAAAATAATTTGGGCCTTGAACAACTAGTGTATGAGAGAAATTCTGAAAAATAAACATTTATTCAGTCCTAGAATAAAAGTTCACAAATTCTGAGCTATTTTAATATTAATTTTTAAATATTTATTAATTTTGTTTTACAGCTTCAACAGATATGTTCTGAAGAAGAATGGGACACATTTTTATTTACTATAAAGCAAAATCTTCCTACTGCATTTCGAATAACTGGCTCTAAAGCAGAAGCTAAAGCCCTATTGAGGTTTGTGAAAAGTGCTTTCTTTCACAATTTTCTGAATCCAGTGAATTGGAGAATGATCCTGAAACAAAGATGCAGGATGAAGATAATTCAGAAAACACTATTGAACCCTTTTGTTTGCCATGGTTAGTTGAAATCTCCGCTTACCATTCATTATTATATTAGAATAATGTGAGACATGATGTCAGACAAGCTATTTTCATATCTTTTTTTTTTTGTGTTTTATATCTAAGTTGCAGGTTTTTGGCATGAAATAGATTCGCTAACCTATTAGTTGTAATATTTAGTAATAATTCTTAAAGGCATTGTCACTAAAGTTACATGGAAGAAGACAAGTGAGAAAGGGCCTGGAAGAACAGCCACCAATATGAAACCAAATTTGATTAGATTGGAGATGTATTTATTGTGATAATTTTTCTTAATACTTAGTATCATATTGTAATTTTTATGCTACTGAGCAGTAAAGTCTAAAAACATAGTATAATCAATGGTTTTTTT